>CAUYQV010180198.1:0-30100 GCA_963574575.1 Galagoides demidoff
AAAAATGGCCGGGGGTTGCTACTTGGGAGGTGGAGGCAGGAGACTCGCTTGAGCCTAGGAGTTGGAGGTTGCTATGAGCTGTGATGCCATGGCACTCTACCCAGGGGGATAGCTTGAGGCTCCGTCTCAAAAAAAAAAAAAATGACATACAAAAAAACTCCTGATGAAACAAATAATGCATAGTAACATTCAACATATTTTAAAATCTGTGCAAGCAGTTCTGTATTAAAAAATAATGTAATAGTGAGGGCTATGTACTATACAGTCCTCATATTGTTCATATGAACAAATGTCACTGATAGGTCAGTACTCAGTCAACATTTCTAAGAGAGAAAAATATTTCTTTTATAAACAAAATTTTTGCCTTCCCTTGATCATTAATTTGCAATCACATTTCTGTTATTTTTATAATACTGTTTCAAAGTTATTACTAAATAGTATAACATGTGACACTATATTTACCATTGAAACCTGCATATAAAATATGTCTCAAGTTCATTGCCGTATTCTCTATTGCCATCTTGATGAATGATAATTAGCAGATCACTACTTTTCTCAAGTGTCTGATGGATTTTGATTTTCCATTATTTGAAACAATCATTTTAACTCCATAACCTGATAGAAGTTCAGAACTCCAGTGAAAACTGGTTGCAATGCTATATTTGCTCTGTGTATTATTTATGGTGTTGGAGCCTCTGAAGTGAATGTGCAGCTTCTCTCAGTACAATCTTTTTTTTAATAAAGACTTGAAATATTTTTGATTTGGGCTTTGAGGAAAAAGACAATTTAAACGTGTTTTTGCAGATAGGTTTACTGACATTTCGAAGATGTCATCTTAGAAAAAAACTGTTCCTTCAAGTAATTTTTAAAAAGTCGTATTTCTGTCTTCCACTTAAATGTGTCTTTGAAATAATCCCCAAACATATTATCATTAGGTCAATGATGATAACATAACCTGACCAAATGACTCGTTCAAAAATACTCATAATTCCATCTCTCACTAAGTCATTAACATTTCATTAAATACTCAATTAAAACATTGGTCTCCAACCTTTTTGGCACCAGGGTCTAGTTTCATGAAAGGCAATTTTTCCATGGACCAGGAGGTGGGTATTGGAGGGGAAAGATTTCGGAATGATTCAAAACCATTACATTTACTGTGCACTTTATTTCTATTATTATTATAGTGCAATATAGAATGAAAGAATTATACAATTCACCATGATGCAGAATCAGTGGGAGCCCTGAGCTTGTTTTCCTGCAGCTAGATGGTTCTATCTGGGGGTGATGGCAGACCCAAAATGTATTACTCTGTAATCATGTTTTGGTTACTGTCACAGTAGAAAACTCTGCTTCACAAAGGTAGAATGCTGGAAGTAGAGTAAGGCTTTCTCAAAATACTGTCTTGACTTTAATCCAGAAGGTATGGAAAGTTGGCCTAAAAAATACTATAAGGCCATTTGTCATTTGTGTTCTCAAGCAGTTCATCCTCTTCTAGTATAGAAAGCCAATTCGCCTGGATTTTTCCCAAATGGGTCACGGGTCCATTGTTTCCCAGGTGAGGAGTCTTTTGTGGTTGAAAAGTAATGCTAATGTACTAGGCGTAGAATATAAATGTCTTAACACAATAACTAAGAAAATATCATGAAGGCTATGTTGACCAGTTTGATGAAAGCATTTCAAATTGTATGTACAACCAGCACATTGTACCCCATGATTGCATTAATGTACACAGCTATGATTTAATAAAATAATAATAATAATAAAAAAGAAAAAGAAAAGTAACACTCAAACTCTCGGAAGCTGAGATAGGTGAACTTACACCAGCTGGGAGAAAGAAGGCCCTGTCTCCATCTCCGTCAATGTCTCTGCTAATGTTTGAAACATATCAAGAATTCTAATGTTTGATAATCACCTCCATAATTCCAGTTTGGCTTTATGCCTCCACTTTATCTACCAACTTGAATACATTGTCATTCTCCCCTGAAGTTTGAGTTTGTCGAGCAGGTCATGCAAGTAAGTTTTGTGAGCCATTCTGTGTCACTGAAAGGTGATGCCAGTGGTGACTGTTTTTCTAAAAGAAACCCCTGGAGAAGCTCTTACAACACAAAAACTGTGGTAATCTACTTTTGGAAACCCATCTCACTTTTGTGGAGAAAAGAAGACATGTATGCTCTGCATCCATCACCTCCCAGAGCCGTGCAAAAAACATGAGTGAAGAGCATGTAATTTAAAGTGGTTGATAATTTTAATCCCATCCTGCAAACATTATTTAATTCAAGTGACATTTTTCTGCTAGCCAGTCTTTCTCTATGGATGACACAGTATATAGACACACTAGAAGCAACCTCCTTGACCTGATTAGTGAAATAAGAAAGCTGTCCAGTAATGGCAGCTGCTCCCTTGTGTAGGTACATATACCTACACAAAATGATCAGTTCAGTTTTCCTGTTACGTAATCATTCAAAGACTTGACTAGTTCTGTGGCTATGGTGTTGGTTGGCAACAAAAGTACAAATAACATATCCTCATGCACATCTTCCTGAAAAATATGTTGCACAAAAAGCATTATTGCCTTTTTGTCAAACCTTGGTACACTGATCAACATGAATTGCATACCACAAGGACTCATTCATCCTCTTTAACAATTGTGCCTCAATATCCTCTGCTATTCCATCATTTTGCCTACTTATGGTGTTAGCTGGAAGAGAAATGAGCGTCATCTTTCGAACTGTAGCATCTCCTAAAAGTTCTTGGAAAATGTTTGCAGTAGCAGGCAGGATCAATTCTTCAGTAAAATAGTAAAGGGCTTCTTAACTTTAGCAATGTAGATAGTCACTAAAATGTGTAGACACATTGATAAAGTGGTGACCTTTGACAATTGCTTTTGTTTGTTGTGTTCATGTTTTCTTCTTATGAACAACTCCAAAGTCTAGTCTTTTAATTCAGGGTTGTTGGTATTTATGTGGAGAAGCAGTTTTGAAAGCTTTATACTTTGTTGCATAGCCCATTGCCATATATTATACAAAGACAGATTGGGGAATGTGAAACACCTGTTAAAATGAACACATAATTTAAGTGGGGATCTTGGTATTTTCTTTTAAGTGCAGTTTTTCCAGAGTGGGTAGATTGCCTGAACTCACAGTTCTGAGACAAGCCTGAGCAAGAACGACACCCCACCTCTAAAAAAACAGTCAGGCATTGTGGCAGGCTACTTGGGAGGCTGAAGCAAGAGAATAGCTTGAGCCAAGAGTTGGAGGTTGCCATGAGCTATGATGCGTTGACAGTCTACCAAGGGCGACAAAGTGAGACTCTGTCTCTCCCCCCCCCCCCAAAAGAGAAAAGAAAACAAAGAAATATGTCTTCGGGTCACTTGCCCAATTTTTTTTAGATTTTTTAAATTAATTTGTTAAAGTTTATTTCAGTCTTTTATGGAGGTACATGTATTTGAGCTATGTATCTTGCTTCTTTCAATTTTAAGTCAAAGTTATAGGCATCCTCCTCACTAAGGAAGTGTGCAATGCACTCGTGAAAGTGCCTATTGGCTGGGAACTAACACTTCCCCTTCTTCCCTTCTCCCCTCCTGAATTCTGTTGAGTTTTGCTTCTCTATGAGCACATAGTTGTTGATCAACTAGTTCCAATTTAGTATTGAATATATGTAGTATTTGGTTTTCCATTCTTGCCATTCTTAATGTAGGAGAATGGTGTCCACTTCTATCCACGTTGTTGCAAAAGGTATTAGGTCAATGTCCTAGCACTATTCCATAATGTACATATAGCACATTTTATTAATCCACCGTGTATTAATGAGCACTTGGGTTGTTTCCATATCCTTGCTTCAAATATCAGAACAAAATTAGGAAGGAAAACATTATTTATTTATCATTTATTTATTTACATTATTGAGTTGTTTGAGTTCCTTACTAATTCAGGTTATCAATCCCTCATCAGATAAACAGTTTGAAAATCCTTTCTCCCATTCTGTCTCTTCACTCTATTGCTTGTTTATTTGATTTGAAGAACCTTTTTAGATTTATTTATTATTTTTACCTAGGCTTCTGAGGCCTTATACACACACATACACACACACCAAAAAGAATTGCCATATCTTCACTGAATGAGGATACCTCCATCTCCTCTTTCCTGGATTAAGTGCCTTTTATTTCCTTGTTTTGCTGATTTCGCTGATAGGACTACTCTATTGAATAGAAGTAGTGACAAGGGTACTTTGTCTCATTCCAGTTCTTAGGGGGATTGCCTTCAACTTTTTCCCATTCAGTAGTATGTTGGTTGTGGGTTTGTCATATGTGGATTTTGTTATTTTGAGGTATGTTTCCTTTATACCTAGTTTTTGGCTTTCATTAACTTGGGAGCTTGGTTCTTGCTTTTCTTGTTCCCTGAGGTGTGTCATGCAGTTAATAAAGTTGGTTTTTTCTTTTCTCATGTACATGTTCCTTGTTATAAATTTCCTCTTAAAATTGATTTTACTGTGTCTCATGGGTTTGGGTAGGTTGTTCATTATGATGTGTCTCAGGAAAAATTTTTTATTTCCTTTTCAATTCCTCTATTAACTAATTTGTTGTTCAGAACATGCTGTTTAATCTTCATCAATATTTACAGTTTCCAAAAATTCTTCAGTTATTGATTTCTAGTTTTATTCAGTCATGGTTAGACAAAATACTTGGTATAATTTCAATTTTTAAAATATTTGTTGAGTTTTTTGACTTATCATATATTCCATCTTGGGGAATATTTCATGTGCTGTTGAGAAGAATTGTATTCTATAGCTATTGGGTTAAATGCTCTATAAATGTCGATTAGCTCAATTTTGTCTGTGGTGTTATTTAATTCTAATGCTTTTGTTTTCCTTTGTCAGAATAATCAATCCATCGGTGAAAGTATGGTGTGAAAGATCCCAGTATTGTTTTATTGTAGTCAATATCTGCTTAGTTCTGTTAATATTGATTTTATATATTTGGGTCCTCTAAAGTTGAGTATTTATAATTTTACATTTGCTATATTCTCTTGCTGAATAGATCCCTTTATTATGATACATATTATTTGTATTATTATAAAATTCTCAGTCTGTATTCTTGTCTTTCTTAGATGTTCTTTATTTAAAATATATTTGATCTAAGTGTAGCTACTCCTTTTTTGTTTCTATTTACATAAATTATTTCTTGTTTATCTCTTCACTTTCATAAGATGCATGTCTATATTGGTAAAGTGAGTTTCTTATAGACAGCATATAGCTGGGCTTTGTTAATCCATGAAGCCACAATATGTATTTTAATTGGGGATTATAATTCATTTAAATTCGAGGTCATTATTGTATTCATAATGGTATACCAAAACCATTTTGTTACTTATTTTTTTGGTTACTTTGTCTATCTTTTCCTCACTTATTTTTTTTCCTTCTGTGGTTATATGATTTTCTCTAGCAGCAAATTTTGATTCTCTGTTAGTATTTATTTTTTGTGTATATTATAGTGTTTTCTTTGCTGTTCTCAGGAGACTTAAAAAAAACCTCTTATTATTATAATAGTTTTTTTGGCGGGGAAGGGGGCCGGGGCTGGGTTTGAACCTGCCACCTCACCTCCAGCATATGGGCCAGTGCCTTACTCCTTTGAGCCATAGGCACCACCTATAATAGGTTATTTTAAACTGATAATGACTTTGATTGCTAAAACAGAGTAATAAAAATAAACTCTATAATTGAACACCATGACCTCCAACTTTGGCTTATTGATGTTGCAATTTATATCTTTTTATATGACCTTCCTTGTAAGCAATTATTGTAATTATTATTGATTTTGTTAGTTTTGTCTTTAATGCTTACATTTAAGACATAAGTGCTTTACTTTTATTCAATTACAATATCAGACTTTTATAAATATGCCTGTTATCTTTCTTTTACAGTGATGTTAATACCTTTGAATGTTTTCTTGTTACACATTAGCATCCATTTCTTTTAGCTTGAAGAATCCTGTATGGTACTTTTTATGATAGAGACCTGGTGTTTTTAAATTTCCCCAGCTTTTGTTTGCCTAAGAAAGTCTCTACCTCTTCTCTGCATTGGAATGATAGCTTTTCTGGAGACACTATTTTTGTTTAGAAGATTTTTTTTTTTCTGTCAAACTTTGAGTATAGCATTGCACTCTCTCTCTCCTGGACTTCCAGGTTTTCTGCTGGGAAAATGACTGAAAGGCATATTGGGACTTCATTTAATGTGTTTTTTTTCTTAATTCATTGAATATTCTTTCTTTGCATTTGATTTTTGCTATTTTGATTCTTATATGCTTTTAGGGTTTCTTCTTTGGGTTGAATTTGACTGGTGACCTATGCATCTTGTAACTGTATAGTAGTGTTTTTCTCCAGATTAGGAAAATTTTCAGCCATTGTTTTCTTAAACATTTTCTGTTAGTCTTTTTCTTATCTCTTTTGGGAATTCTTGTGATATAGAGATTGGTTTGCTTGATGGCTGTGCCATAATTCTCATAGGCTTTGTTTACTTACTCCTTTTTCTTCTTTTATAATTGGGAAATTTACTGTGCTTTCTTTCCGCACTAATTCTTTCTTCTGTTTGATTAAATCCAATACTCAGTCTTTCTTGTAAGTGTTCCTGTTCAGTTATTATATTCCTTATTTTTAGAATTCATATTTTAAATAATTTCTATATCTTTCTTGAATTTCACATTTTGTCTGCAAATTGTTTTTCAAATATTATTTTGATTTTTAATCTGTATTTTCTTGTGATTGCCTGGACTTGTTTAAGGGAATTTTTCTTATTTCTCTGTCTAGCATTTCATAGAGCTTCAATATTATAGGTCCATTGTCAAAGCTTTGTTAGTTTCTTTTGGTGGTATCTTACTTCCCTGAGTTGTCCATATTCCTTACATATTTATATTGAATTTACATGTTTGAGGAGATAGCCAACAATTCTTGTTTCTGTAAATATTCATTGGTAGTGTTAAACTTTTATTATTTACTATTGGAACTTAAACAGTGGTCCTTCGTTCTCTTTCTAGGGGTAACTTACAGTGAGCATAGGAATTAAAACACTGCGGAACAAATTCATTGCCCCCTCCATTGTTTTCTGATCTGGGGAAGACTTACAGTGAACACTGGAATTTTAACACTGCTCAGAATTGAATTACTGCCCTGGCTGGCACTATTTCTCAGGCTGGAGAGGACCTAAATGCCTTCCCAAATTTAATCTAAACTTCTACATTGTTTCTGGACCAGGGCAAGTCTCCAGTTGAGCATCTCAAGTTTATGGAAAATCTGGCCAGGGATTCAGGCCTTTCTATAGATTGTGATCCCTGAAACACTCCGGTACCAAATAGTCTCTTCAATGTGATGAAAGTGCAGAGCAGCTGCCAAAAATCTGTGTTCTACTTGCTATGCTCATTGTCCTGCTTTTTGTTCTCTATTCACCTCAGGTAGTTCCACTGTGCTGGTACTTATAATCATCCCCTAGGGACAAGATTGGAGTGGGCGTCACACAAAGATTCTCAGACAGAGAGGGAAATCAAATATCCACTTCTAACTCCTTCCTTTCAGCTCACAAACCATGATCTAAGAAAATTCTCTCTGAGTGTCGTATGTTAGCTTGGGGGAGGGAAAAACACCACCTGAAATGATCTTTTCTTTTACTGATTGGTCTTAGTTTCTCCTGGGGAGTTTCTCCACTTTTCCCCTAGATTCTGGTTAACTCAAGGTGATTTTCTATTTGAATAACATATTTCCCAGGAAGGAAATGATGCCAGGGATTCTTCTGTTCCATGTTTCTGATGTCACTCTGAATTGTTTATTTTACACAAGGAAGCTAAAAAATTGAATGAGAGAAAGTATAATTCCTAGGGAAATGCACTATAATTCAGTGGGACATAAATTAGGTAAATTTAAATAGTCACAACCTTATAATACATAGATCACACATAAATACCTGATTTTACCTGTGTTACTATTAATATTCTTTACTGTAAATAATATTATAAAATTATTAATTGCAGGGTAGACTATGTAATAGCATCTTTTTATATTTTGCTAGAAACACTTAAAAATTGAGTAGAACCTACCAAATTTTGAATGTTTTATTTTCTCATACTGCCATTGTAATTGTGATTATGTCTTAAAATTTTGCATGGTGTTTATAATAATATGCTGTAATTATAGTAGTCCAGATACTCCCAGAATACAAAGAATTTCAATAAATATGCAGTATTTTATAATTTCCCTGGTGAGGTCAGTCAGCAGAAAGAATGCAACAAAAATAAACAACCACCAATAAAACAGAAACCACATTAACATATGGCTTTAAAAGAGAACATATTAAAAAATAGCAGTCTGTTTTCATAAATGCTATCTCTTTTGCTTAAAAACAGGCTTTTAATTGTTCTAGAAATTACTCTGAAAATGGCAACAACAACCCTACTGGGATAACAGGGGAAATAGAATAGTTGGACAGTTGGCAGATTATAGAGAAAGGATCCAATCACATGGCAAACTTCAGGAAATGCTAAAAGTTAATTGTTTGAATGTTATTACCGGATATTTTTGACACAATTATATAGGGATATTTTAATTTAGCTTAAAGTTACATTTTTGTTGTTTTTACATTGCCCTAATTTACTTAAAAAATGAATTCAGATGACAAAGAAAGCAATTGAAAAGTGCAAATGTAATTCACTGGGCTGAAATAATATTTTTCCAGGTTAAATATAACTCTCACAGTGATTTGAATGAGGAGCTCCAAGAGAAATTGTCTGGGTGCAAAGCAGCCCCAAACAAATTTTGGGAATGCATTAGTCTAGCAACATAAATGCAAAATGAAATTGACAAATTCAATATGGACCTATTCCCTAAGTATATTGGAAAGTAGATTCTGTGGGTTAACTTTAAGTGGCTTAGAAGATAGGGATTCTATCTATTTTTTCCCTATATTTTCCAGTTTATAAAATATTTCAAGGCAATTCCACAAATGCCACAAATTTATACTGGCTTTCTCAACATATGAGCCTTATTACTTCTTTATTTATTGTTAATTATGATTTCATCTGGTCAAACTCATAGTGATTTTTCATAAAAATAGTATTTAAATTGAACCTAAAAGATTGATATTATAAGGTAGTTTCACAATTAAGATAGTTTTATGATGTGTAAAATATAGGCAGAAGTTTGGTTATCAGAATCACCTAGTCTTTTATACAGCAAATATAATCCTAAACCATTTCTGGATTTTGTTCACTAAGAGTTAACCATTCCTCCTTCTTCTCTCTATAAATCACATACATCTTCCTCTTTCCCTATAACTCACTGCTGTAAATAATTTACTTTTATAATGCATCATAGACAGGAGACAATAAGTCATAAATAACTAGTATGGGTCTTTTAAGAATGTATTTAGTGAAATAAATTCAAATCATTAGATTGTATTTTCAAATTCCTTCCTATAGAACTTATACATTTAATAAGAACTTTACAAAGTAGGAATGTATTTGATGACATTGGCAGATTGAAATATTAAGCATGATTCGGTATTTAAAATACTGTTATTCTCATCATCTTCCCAGGTTCCCTTCAAGTGTTCAAGTATTTTTTCATGATCCTTTTGGGGTGCTTTCTAAGTTCAAACACTCTCTTCTTTCTTCAAAAACAATGATTCTTCACTTGACAAACTTTGGTTAGGGTCTGGAACCTTATCTACTGTAGCCCATCGGTGCATATCCTTGTCAAATACAAAGTTAGTATGAATTTTCTATCTTCAGATATGATGATCTGACATCTTTCAGGTCCTTCAGCCTCCACCATCACACAGGTGATGATTAATCACCCGGGCCTGTTTTCAGAAAGAATTCCACTATCTATTTAGCCAGAATCTTCCTTTCCTCCTGATACTATCACTTAGAAAATTTCCATTCACCATTCCCACTCTACTACAGATTTCTACTTGCCCATGCTGTATTCATAAATGATCTCAGTCCTATGTTGAAATCTCTTTCCCCTCCCTGCAGCCGTTCTGCATAACATCTGTTTTTATTGCTCTAACTACTGCTCAGCTCTGGTTTCTCTTTGATGCTTCATAATAGATCAGCAGAATGAATTCAGGTAAGTTAGTTAAACATTGGAACTACACTTTTTTCATTTATTAAAAATAACAGAAGAATAATGAGTTTGAAGCATCATGGGGTAGATTAAATATCATTAAATATATGCAAAGGCCTATGATAAATTATATCACTGATTAAAATAGTTTTCTTTTGTTTTCACAATCTAATATTATTTAAAATCCTATTCAGATGTCATATACTACTCTCCTAATTTAGTTATTACCTCTTCAGTACTGTCAAAGTAACTCGAATTTATAAACAAAATACACATTGTCATTGTTGTGTGTACTTCTCTAGCTAGAGTAGAAGGTCTTTAAGAGAAGAATTGTGAGTTGTCCATCCTCCTTTCTTCAATTACTAACAGGATGTGTGGCTGTATGATAGGGTTCAATTCAAACTTAAAGTCGAGCAAATGAGTCAGTAAATGAAATGACTGCAGTTAAAGAAGCTTCCAGGACTACTTACATTTTCGAATTATTTCAGTTAAGAGGAAGCATGCATAATAACTAACAAGATCACAGCCAAAAATGTAAGACTCAATTGTTAAGAAATCAGAAATCCTTTTGAGGTGTATAGAAGGATGCAAATACAACACAGAAGATTCAGGAAAGACCATCAACATGGGAAGAGAAAGAATTCTATAGGACTAAATTTTACCAGAATAAATCAATCATACATTCAGAAATTTGGAAGTTATTTATGTAAAATAGAAAACATATTTATTATAGCAAATAAATTCTAGTGTTATTTTTAATAATGCCTTTTACAAAGTTAAGTCTAAAATGTCTATGTGATTATTTTTTAGTGAGCAGAATTCCCTATAAATTTACCAACTATTGTGTTCCCATTAGTTTTTAAAAATTAAAGACGAATAAAACCTTTTTTCTGCTGTTGAGGAATGACTTACACATCAGCCAGAAACATAGTAGCAACCTGCTTTTCAAGTTCACACAAACATAATGAGATGACCCATCTACGATGATAATAATCAGGCCCACATTTCATTCTCCTCCACCAGCTGACCGTATTTAATGCCTGATTAAATAATACATGTAGAAGTAGGAGGTTGGGGCACTAGTTGATGTAATCTACTTGCATTCTCAGGACCTTCTAGTTCTAGTCTTGTAGTTACATTATGTCTTAGGGTAAGAGAGTAACACTTTGCTAGAGGCCAATCATGGCCACTCAAAAATCATACAGTTCTGCTTTTTACCTATCCTATCAGGATTTGCCATAGATTTCACATAACCTCTCTCACACAATGAACACCTTAGAATTTTCAAATTCAAAGTTCCAGCAGACAGAAAACTTTAAATTGCAACCGGGACCTCTCTTTCTTTGAGCTATGCTCAAAGGTGACATTTTTCTAAATCACAAAATAAATAAACAAGAAAAAAAGTTCAAAATGCAGGATATGATGCTGCCAAAATCTAAAACCTCCCAATAGATAGCCATGTTTTGTAGGGTAAGTATTGAAAGTTTTAATAATTTTCTTTTACCAATAATATTTCCAAGACAACTCCATTCTTAAAAGGTAAGCCAACTTCCCATTATTTAAATATTTTTAGGATTTTAATTATTCCTATGGCACACAAGTTTTACTACTTGCCTCTTTAGAATCATTTAATATAGCACGATTATAATTAAGTATAGTACTATTTAGTACCATGATATTAATTGAATGGGCTAAAAGATATTCTGAAAAATGGGAAAATAATTATGCCATTATGGACTGTACTGTGACATGAGCAAATGAGTTAGATTAGGCATGAGTAAAAAAAAATAGAATTTATACTATTGTCCTTTTCCTACAATTTCAAGCAAACCTCACCCTCTTAATAGTGGCTAAAACAAAAAATATTTCAAGCAGTGGCTAAAACAAAGACATTTCCAATGGTGGCTCTGTTGATCTATTTTAGTAAAGATACTAGGGTCAGCATAACAGCTGTAATTGCAGTTAACATGGGATTCCATTTATAGTAGTCCTCCGTCTCTTCTATGAGCCATCAATTTTTTCAGAGACAGGTGAATGGAATAGGGGACAATTCTTCCCATAATCATCAAATTTATTTTTTTTATTTCAGATTAATATAAAGGTAAAAAATTGGAGACTATAATTGCAAAATTTCCAATGATTGAGCTAATTTCTGCAATTCTACTTAGGATATTATATTACTTCTGATTTTCTATGTTGACCTGGGAGGGAGATATTTTGGGGGACTTCCTCTTATTTTTTTCTACCATATTTAGGTTTACTGCAAATAAGAGATTCAATTTTGTGGGCACTGTAAGTTATTCAGGTTATCTTATAGCTATGAGTGGCCTAAGTAGGTGAAGCCTCAGCGAGATGAACTTAGACCAGGATGGCTCTGTTCTTTACCCAGATTCTAGAAACCCCAACTTAAATAGGGATGGTATGGCATGGGGTCCATGGTCAAAGAACTTACCTCCAGAAGCCCAGTATTCCCTCTCTCCTAATATTTTTCTTTAACAAAGGTGGAAAGCTACAGGTCCCTTTGGGAAATAGTTGGGAAGTATTTATAATACACACTATTTTATATGATTTGGAGATTCTTTTAGTGGTAAGAGCCAACAAATTGACACTTAGATAGGAAAGAGGCAGAACCCTTTGATATTCATAGCATGTAAAGTGAAGGCCACCAGGCAAGTCCACACAGGGAGTAACACCTAAATTCAGAGCCACAAGCTGGAACTGTAAGAGGCATGTGGTGAATGGTGTGAGTTTAGCTAGATTTCTAGACTTTCTTATGGTTTATTTGAATGTTTGCACCAGCTCCAGGACAGAAGTTGTCCCTAGTTATCTGGTACATAATCTTATGATTAGGATGATTAAGGGTCATGCATGATGACTCTGGAGTTTGAGAATCTGGTGAGCAAAGAGTCTGGGGTATGAACTTTCCATTTTAATCACTGATATCTAGGTGTAAGATCTGGAAACTGAAAAGTTTGCTTGGACAGAGCAAAATTCTGTGGGGTTGGAGAAGTTTCTGGGGCAGAATTCACAAAATTTGTTCTAGGTTTTGGTGAAAACTACCAGCTATAATCTTTTATAGAACTATCTTCTACAAGTATGGCTAATATCATGATAGTGATGAAGACATGATAAGATTACTATTGGGCCTTTGCCACAAGATATTTCCTAGACTGATTTTCAAGTGAAACAAAAATGACACATAAATTTAGCTGATAAGTCAATTTCTTTTTTTTTTTTTTCTTTTCAGTTTTTGGCTGGGGCTATGCTTGAACCGCTACCTCCGGTATATGGGGCCAGCACCCTACTCTGTGAGTTGCAGCGCTGCCCAATAGGTGAATTTCTTTGTCCATTGTTTTCTTCATTTCATTTCACAGACATGATTGTTACATGCACTTTTCACTATCAAATGTCTTTTCACATCTTTTTCTTATGCATAAGTGATAATGTAATGGATAGTTTTTGTTTTTGATTGCCATATTTAAATGTCAAAATAATTGTTCTAAAAACTTTCTCAATACTAAATGGTCTATTTCTTCATTCCTTCACAGTTTATAGTTGGATGTTTTTTGTTTGTTTGTTGTGTTTTACTGTTACTGATAAGGTGGTTTGGAAGTCAGGTTTCTTTGTGTTAAGTACTACAGGTATGGTGTGGAAGGAGTTAGGATTGAGAACATGGCACAAAGCCTGTGTCAGCTTCCTTCAGCCCTTGAGGAGATAACAAATAAAGTCAAGTAGGAAAAATATGCCATAGTATTAACTATGAGATGTTAACAAATATTTAATTGTCTTACATTTTGTAGTAATTATAGATCTGTAGCTTTTCTCACATTCCCTGACATGAAAGATGCTCTTTCCTATTTCTATCTTTTATAAGCTTACTAGTTTAATGGATAAAGAACATCTGGAATTATATCCCTATCACCTTATTTAGCTGAACTTTCAATATTCCATTTTCTAGCCCCTTATACACTGCACCATCAATTGTTTACTAAGAAGGATCTCCTTGTCCGCTGTCCTTTACTATTTTCAATCACTTACTGTTGAAAATTCTTCATTTTTAAAGGCCTGGCTTATTCTTTTCTTCACAACACCTCCTTTCTTGTCATAAACCTCCACTGCATACTATACACCTTCTTATGGAAATTATGGAAAAGTTGTACCTTTCATTGTTGTTATTTTTACATCTATTATACATTAGCCCTTTCTTTCCTGTTTCTATCTTTTATAAGTTGCTAAAATTTATTGTTTTGTTTTTTGTAAGACTCTGGGAGAAATCATAGAGGTTTTTGTATTGATAAAAGGATGTTAATAAGTTCATTAAAAATGTTATAAATATCAAACTATGGCTTCTTGGCATATGATGAACAGCTGCTATATACAACCACCATTTGCTAAACATTGGGTGCCCAGTTGTGAATGAGTATTGTGTATCTTTCATTCATCTTTGCATGCCCATACCATAAACAAAGATTAAATATATGATTATACAAGCACTATAGAGACACCAATAAATTCTAGAAGTGACTATAACAAGGCTTTATGAAAATGCATAAATGGAGACACAGGAGATCTTCTCTGATTAAAAAGCATTTACATTAATTCCAGAAAACCATGTAAAAATTGCCAAGCAAAAATATGGTTGTTGAATTTATTTTTTTTCATATCAGGTGGGCAGTGATGGCCAAACATGTGACCATATATGGGGAAATGGAGTTTAAGTCTTTGGAGGAATACAAATAAGACTCTTTGGTAGAAGCACTGTGATTCAAAGAGAAAAGGGGAAAGGCTAAAATGATAGTCAGGTTCTCTATTATACAAAGAATTGAAGGATGTTATTAATATTTCACTTTCTGGAAACATTAATATTTCATTAAATTTAATTATAACTAGATTTAACACAACATTTGTTCTAATATCAAAGTTAGAAAAGATGTACTCTGGGAGGTGGGTGGATTGCTTCAGCTTAGAAGATCGAGATCACCCTGAGCAAGAGTGAGATCCCATCTCTAAAAATAGCTGGGAGTTGTGGCAGACGCCTGTTGTCCCAACTACCTGGGGAGGTTGAGGCAAGAGAGTCACTTGAGCCAAGTGTCAAGCATTTGAGGTTGCTATGAAGGATGATGCCAAGGCACTCTCCTGAGGGCAACGAAGTGAGACTCTGTCTCAAAAAAAGAAAAAAAGAAAAGAAAAGAATAGAATAAATATGTATAATTGAAAAGTAATTAAGTAAACCATCAATGCATTTTATATAATAGTTCTCAGAACTTTCCTGGCTTCTTTTAGCTAAACAAATTTCCATTGGCCACAGCAAATTACAAAATACATACTCAATTCAGTGATTACATAAAATAATTACAAAAGTTGAGAGAGAGGATGATACTGAAGATCAGCAAAAGCACATTCAGGATTTCTACTTTAATCAACTTCATTGGTTTCTCCATGAATAATAGATTTTAAATAAACTAGAGTAGGAAAGATACATTTATATCTCATTTCTTATCACTGCTTAATAATATTCCATTGCCTGGATGTACCGCAGCTTACTTATTCATTTGTCTATTTAAGGTCCTCCTGGTTACTTCCAAGTTTTAGCAATTATAAAGCCGTGATAAACTTCCAAGTGCATGATTTGTGCAGATATAAGTTTTCAATTAATTTGGCGAGGCTGGAGGAGAGCAATTATTGGTACAGTCATGTGTCACATAAATATATTTCAAAAACAATGTATTTAGGACAGTGGTCCTATATGATTATAACGGAGCTGACACATTTCTGTCACCTAATTTCACAGCAGCCGTCACTGTACTAACCTAGTACTACACACCACTTGAGGGTTGGTGGTGATGCTGGTGTAAACAAACCTATTGCACTGCCAGCCATATGAAAATATAGCACATACAATTATGTACAGCACATAATACTCAATACTGGTAATACCTGACTGTTACTGGTTTATGTATTTACCATCCTATACTTTTTATCATTAGAGTGTTACTCCTATTTATGTACAAAGTTAACTGTAAAAGAGTCTCAGGTGGTCCTTCTAGAGGCATTCCAGATGAAAGCATTATTAGCAAAAGAAATAACAATGCCATGTGGATTATTTCCCCTGAAAACCTTCCAGTGGGGCAAGATATAGAGGTGGAAGATAGTGATACCAGTGATCTTGACCTTGTGTAAGCCCAAGTTCATGTGTGGGATTGTGAGTCAGTTTTTAACAAAAAAGGTTAAAAAGTGGAACATTAATTAAACATGGGGAAATAAAACATCAGAATAATAATAAAGAGAAGATATTTTGTATAGCTATATAATGTGTTTGCTTTTTAAGCTAAACGTTATTAGAAAAGAGTCAAAAGTTCAAAAAGTTGTAAAGAGTTTTTAAAGTAAAAGTTATACTAAAGTTAATTTATTATAAAAAAAAAAAAAACTTTTGAAAGGTAAATTTAATATAGCCTAGACTGAAGAGCTTATAAAGTCCACAGTAGTGTTCAGTAAGTAATGTGGGGCCTTCACTGTCACTACGCTATTTTTTATCTTTTATGCCATATGTTTACTGTAACTTTTCTATGTTTAGCTATGCCAATATTTACCATTGTTGTTGCGACCCCTAAGGCTCTGGTCTCAGTCGCTGCAGGAAGGAACCAGGTGTGACACAGATTAGAGTGCAAGCTTGCTAGAGGTGGACTAACCTTAAGCGCAGGGGACTCCTGAGCCCCCTCCACAATGGCTATTTATTAAGGTTGTACACAACAGGTGTGGAGAGTTAAGGTAATTACACATGAGGGCTGCGTGCATAAGGATTGCCACGTTCTCTTTCCTCACGTGTTCTCTACCGACAACCCCCACGAAGAATTACTAAGCATCAATGTTTAACACATGCTTACTAGTGAGCAACCGATCTGATCTCATTCCAGAACACTGAGTTACTTGGGGGATTGCCCTTAAGACACAAAACATCTCTAGGCTTGCCAGGGGACTGTCCTGTTCTCAGTGTTTCCTTTTAATGTGATAAGAATCAGTAACTGTGCTTTGCAAGCATGGTGTCCATTCCTCTACACATTGTGTTACAGTTGCCTACAGTATTCAGTAGTAACATGCTGTGCAGATTTGTAGCCTAGGAAGAATAGGCTGTAATATACGGCCTTGGTGTGTAGCAGGCTAGGTTTGTGTGAGTACACTCTATAATGCTCATATAATGCATTTCTCAGAATGTATCTCTTTCCTTAAGCAATGCTTAATAGTTTTACTTCTTAAAGAATGTTAACTACTTGAGAAAATTTTTGCAGGATCAATTGTGTTTGTTTCTACTGTCTAGAATAGATTCATGAAGGATGTAATTTTTCATTTAGGTCATTAATGACTTTACCAACACATTTTCATTTTCATTTTTCCCTTCTTTTTTTCCCTCAAAGTTATATAAAATGCTGAAGCTGGTTTTATTTATCACATAATCATTGTCATTAACTATATTCTTCTTGTAGAAAGTTAACATTAGGTTCAATGAAAATGAGAATTCTTTTGATAATGTCAAAATCTAAGATAATGTCAAAATCTAAAACCAAAGGGAATCTCATGGCTTGACCTATGACTTTGGCAAAAGTACTCATGTCCAAATGGCAAGGATGTCAAAATTACAAGCTTGATTGATAGGGGTGGGGAATCGGAGAAAGTATTGTTCTTAGACAACTCAAGAAAATTTGCTCTGAAATGAAAAAGAATACATTTAAATCATCAGTCTCTTGAGTATCTTTTTCTTTCTTATCCTTCTTCCTTCTCTTCCTCTTCCTCCTCCTCTTCATCATCATCTTCTTTACAGAAGAGAGTACTAAAAAGCAATATTTATTCTTACAGCTACAGGACAGAAAAAACCTATTTTTATGAGAGCTGACTTAATACCAGTAAGGCGAGGTATGTATAAAGATAGTTTTGCCTTTTTCATTTTGACTATCAGAAGTCCAAGGTGAGCTGCATATTTAGTAATTGCATTCTACATTATTTCCCTTATACAATTATGATAATTTATCCCTCAAAGTTAAGAAATTATATGATCCCCTTCACTTTAATTTGCATTTTATCATCTTGCTGTATGTACTTCTGTTATAGGTCGTTTCATATGTTTTGAGAAACAACAAATAAATTAATGCATCTTGAAAAGTGGAACTTTCTAACATCGAATAAAGTAGCAATCTCAGAGGCAGCTGGAGGTCTTCTCAGGGGCTGCTTGTCAAGACTATTGATGACTCTACTTTGTAATTTACTGAAAAGGACTGTCACACACCAGCCACTTTTCAACTGTATCTTCTAAATATAACTGGGTGCTGAAAGAGTTTCCATTTTTTTCTCTCATGCTTTTTTGTCCTACCCATGCCCCCAGTCTAAACACATATCCAGTTAAGATGAAGGTTTAAATTTTTCTTTTATTGCGAGTCCATCTATAACTCAACACAGAATAGAATAAAGTAAGAACAGAGATATTTTTTCAAGGTTGGTAGTTTTCTTTTATTAAAGTGTGGCACAGATCTACCTCTTAAAAAGAGTGATCCATCTGGGTGCTTCTTTTGTTCAATCCCTCACTCGCTCCCTTTCTCATCCCTGCAAGAACACATATTATAATAAAACTTCTTTAGTTTAACTTTGATCCTTTAGAAGCAATAATCCTGCAATTTCTGTGGTAAGCAATATTTAACTCATTTTTGTCCTGTTTTATAAGCAGAATGGGAAGCATATAGAACTAATGGAATTATTTTAGCCATCCAGGTAAAGATATATGGATGGATATACACTCCATTTATAACTCAAATCATCTAGATTTCATATTATTTAACCCACTGAGATGGGACCATTGAACACAAGCTGGACAACAAATTATGCTTTTGAGCATTTCTATAAAAACATCACCGTTTAGCCCTTTAGGATAATTAATACTTAAAATATTCTTGCTGTATCCATTACTTTTAGTATAAAGGCAAACTATTGTACCTGATTTAATAAGGATTTATATCTAAGTATCTCTAGCCAGCGTACTCTTCCCACCTAATGCTTACTACTTGGTTTGTTACAAAAGAAAGGCTACAGCTATATCAATTACTTTCTCTCCCCTGAATGGGTCATGCTCAATGTCAGCTCGAAACATCTGAACATGCACTTAGTTCAGACTACTAATTTTTTGTCCTTGAGGTCTCTGCTATGTCATCTCTTACATGACAGCATTTCTTAAAGTATCTCCTCATGATTCCTCACACAATCTTTACATAGATTCATATTATAGCACTGAATATGTTATAAATCTACCTTTATTTGAAAATATTTTTATTTTCATCATATTTTAAAGGGCAAAACTGTGTTCACTCTGTTGCTGTACCTCACAATATCCCCCAGCCAGAAAATGAAAATTAAAATAAAAACTAGATGAATAAATGGCCTCAAGAACACATATTGAGCTCAACATTTATTGAGAAAAATACATGTGCAGAACCGAAGTGAGAAAATTCAGTGATCCGTTTGGGGCACATTGCTAAAGAAAATATATGTATGATTTGAACAAATAGTTCTTTCTAACCACTGCCCCCCTGCCCTCTCACAGGCTGAAATTCTTTCCTTTTTCTGTGACCTAAATTTCTATCGATCTAAAAATCTATTAATAATTCATTTACACGAAAGTAGAGACATCTTTCAGCATTTAAATTTTCACAGAATGATTAGGCTGAATATACATTCATTGCCTGCTTTCGATTGCTTTAATCTTATTGTTCTTTTTATAATAAAGGGACTCACAAGCCTGAAACTGCTCAGAGTTATGATTTAAACTAAAATCTATAGTAATTTCAAGAAGAAATATTAGAAAGTTATCTTTTTGTTCGTAGGATTCAAGTAGGTTAAAGTATTAAATATTTAGTGTTAATAAAAGCTATAACAATTTTCTCATCAGCATATTTTTCTATATAATAAAATATGTATAGAGGTATTTTTCCCCTTGGGACAAAATAAAACTAATATTATCACAAAACTGACCTTTGTAAAAAAAATAAATAAATAAAAAAGGTTGACCTAACTTGAAACATCCGAAATTAACACATACTAAAAAGAAATTCCACTAAATTAATGACAGTTAATTGAAATCAAACACAGGGCAATTTTGATGAATGGAAATAAGGCTGGGTAGGAGAAAAAGTAATCAAAGAACATTTAGGGGAACCTAATATTGTGGTCGGAGTAAGACTTAATGAACTGTCTGATTGGAAAGTTTAAGTGAGAAGGGACCTATATTGCCAGGCTCCTAGTCCCTGCCCTACGAATTTCAAAAAGTTGTATCAACTCATCCCAGCCTGAGAATTTTCAATCCCTACTGTGTGAAAATTGCACTGAATATCAGAGTTTGAATTTATTAACATGAAAGACTTTGGTAAAAATAACTTTTCCTTCCGGATTCAAAACCCAACACTTAACAAAAATGTTGATGTTGAATCATCTACTCCAGCTGAAGTCATACTTAACTTGAATCAAGTGTGCCCGCTCACACAATGAACTAATTCATTGACATATAATTCTAGTTCTGTCAAAGGAAATGAAGAAAAGAAATTACTTTTTCCATTCTTAACATTGTAATTCAAACTTTTTATTTTTAATTCCAAATTTGTGAAGTAATTTTGGCTCGTGAGAGTTTCTTTCTTTTTTAAAGTCCTCTAATGAATTAGGCCCTTTGACCTTTAATCAGGAAGCTTCATTTCCAGATAAGCCTTCTTAAAATATCAGAATTACTCTGAACAAGTATTTTGATTGAATATTTTATAATACATTAGCAGTTTCTATATTAGGAAGTAATTCTAACTCCTTTTGAATTTGTTTAGTTTCCCCCAAAGTGGATAGGACCTCTAGGTTATCAATTCTAAATGGCCCTTGATGAATATGACAATAGGCAAATTTTTCTTGTAATGATATGCTATTAAAAATTTACAAATCTGCATTAGGACATCAGCAGGAACTGCAAACTCCCTGTAGATGCTGTAGATAGAAGAGATGTCAAAATGCAGCCTTTTCAATTTCTGTCTTTTCATTCTGAGTGAATAAACTCAAGCCAGATTTTCTATCTCCACTACCCTACTAAAATGGCTCTCTCAAGGATGTTGGCACTTTCAATATGGCTTTAGCTGATGGTCAAATCTTAATATTCATATAATTCTAGTGGTCAACCTCATTTGAACCAGAATTCCAGTCTCAAATGTCCAAATGCCTACCATTGTTGATAATTGCCATAGGAAAGCCAATAGAAATTGTAAATGTAATCTAAAACTTACATTTTGATCTTTACCCCCAAACATTTTTATACTGAAGATTTTCTCTCAAGTCAGTGTATGACAACCTTGGTCTTTGGATTCGTTATGCAAAGTTCTTGGTGTCATTCTTTGCTGACCTCATTCTCCTCTTTGTCTCACATCATCTATCAAAAATACTTTGACTCCAAGCCTTAAAATACCCACTTGGCATCAGCACTCACCTAGGGCGCTGCCTGTGCCTCAGTGGGTAGGGCGCCGGCCCCTAATTTACCCAATCAAAGAACTTCCTGGACACTGAACCTCTGAAGAGAGAAGGTCTCCCCTAAAGCAGGAGTATCAGGGTTTACTCAAGTGTGTAATATAAGTGGCAACACTGCTAGTGGGGAGGAGCCACTTCACCCTTGCGTCAGTTGTTAAAAATAGAATGGTCAGGTTCCCCAGTGTCTTTTGAGGTGACCACGTTCAACTACTTGAGCTTCATTTTGGCAACCACCTGCCCAAAGTTGCTTACCAGCAGCTGTTCTTCACCTGGTTTCCAAGGCCGAGGAACATAAAGTATCTTAGCCTCTGTTTGGATTATGTGCAAGTGAACTAAACATGTATTTTTTTACTGTGACTTTTACAAAGCACCTTGTTTCCCCTAATATTGTTTCTCAAAAGGAAAGTTCTATGAATATGGCTTTAGTTTGACTATAAAATCGTTTTGTTGAAATTAGTTTATCTTGAAAATGTATAAATTTAATTCAAATGTATGCCAGTACCTTCCTGTGTAAGGTGATAGCCATAGACAGTTGCTCTCATCAGATGGCTTAGAAAAATGTTTGGAATACTCCCAGTCTAAAATTCCTTATCAATGAATTTCCTATTATTCTTTGTATGTTTTCATTATATTGGGTTAACAAGCTGAGTTGCAAACAAAATAAACTATTTTTCAAAAATCCCATTCACAATATTTTCAAAAATATTCAGAATTTTATCATTTTTTACTGACCCAAGTTTATCCCCTGATCTAAACTACTGTTCATTACATATGATGTTGTAAGGTCTTTACAATTTTTTCATACGTCTCTCATTCCCTTCAGTTCTATTCTCAAAACTTACCCTGATGGGGTAGGAATTTTATAAATTTTTTAAAAAATGTCATCCACTTTTTCCATATTTCTCACAAACACAGACACATGCACAAACACACATGCACACACACATACATTGCTTTCTGTCACTTTTATCTGTATTTAATGTTCTCTACAGCATTAACTAGTATCAACAGGGAGAGGATGGAGATAACCCTTTGAATATCTCTGCCAACAAAGAAGGAGGCTTTGTTGTTTTAAGGCTCCAAGTTTTATATGTATTATAATAATGAAAGCTGATGCTATTAAATTAGCTGTTTGGGGATGCAAACTTTAATTCATGTGTTCACACAGGAAACAACCCAGCAGAGCCTCCTCCACACCTAATTATATTTAAATGACAAGACCCTGGTCTAGAGACTGAACTTTTCATATAATAATGAAAAGAGACTATTAGGGTTAGGAAAGGATTGAATGTATTTAACATATGTGAGGATTATAAATAAATTTTGCCCTGCATACAGACTGCTGAAAGAGAAATCACTCGAAATTCTTTTCTCCTTTACCACTGAAATATGGAGTCCATTTTTCCTCCTGTTCTTGAATCTGGCTTTGCCTGGTGACTTATTTTGACTAATAAAATGAGAAAGAGTAACAACATTTAAATTAAAAGGTCATGCCTTACAAGTTAGGCAGCTTCTGTCTTTGCTATTTGTAATGGTCCTTTCCGGATGCTCGGTATCGATCCTGTGACTGAATTGGGCTGATGCAGAATGCGGGGAACAATTACGCGAATAAAAAGTTATAAAATTGTAAGTTTCCTTGTATACATAATACCTATAAATATTAGATAACTCACGATTATTCCAAGAAAGACTTGTATGGGGAGTTTTGTTTATATTTCATTTATATTTTGACATATAAATGTCAAGTTTTGATGGAGGTAAAAGAGAATGAGGATATGAGCAGATATTCTGAATGAGATAAAATAGCTATAATGAGAAACATGAATGAATCTCGTGGAAAGAAACTGTTTATATTCAGGTGGTTGAATAATAATCTAGAAATTGTAGTGGAAAATCAAGGAACAGTAACTGACTAAAAATTTCCACTTCCAAGTTCAAATTTAAAATAATTATAGAATTATGGAGAAAGAGAGAGAAAATGGATTTCTTCGTTGCATTTTTAGACCTTTCTAACAAATATTTACTGAAATTTGGAACCAGAAATAAAAAAAAAAAAAAAAACAAACCCTGGAATGTAATTTAATACTGATTTAAAAGAAAGAGAACTCTATGAAAATTTACCTCCTCGGAGATACAGTATAGATTTCAATAAGTATGAAACCTGGGATTCACCTATCCCATGGAAAGATTTTATATATATATATATATTTTTTTTTTTTTTTTTTTGAGACAGAGCCTCAAGCCATCCCCCTGGGTAGAGTAGAGTGCCATGGCATCACAGCTCATAGCAACCTCCAACTCCTGGGCTCAAGCAAGTCTCCTGCCTCCGCCTCCCAAGTAGCTGGGACCACAGGCGCCCGCCACAACGCCCGGCCAAGGATTTTATATTCTAAATTAGAATATAAACTCAGAACTCTATAAACTCAGAACTCTTCCTTTGGAGCAACTGTTTTTCTTCCTTCTTTGAGGGAGGAAAAGAGGCAGCGTGCAAATGTATAAGCAAATACATTCTATATTTCAGTCTTCTTCATCTATAAGAGAGATCCTCATATGTGTCTGATGACTTACGGTTCTCAGCATGTTTCCCAAGGAATAAGAACTGAAGGGAAAAAGAGATGGCACAAGTGTAATGTAAGAATTAATAATTAATGTGTCCAATATAGAAACCTTGAGTGTGAATGCAGGAGATTATGTACATTCAGGCAGATGTGAAATACAACAGGGGCATGCCAGGCTTAACTTATATTCCATGGGAGGTGGGAAAATACTGTAATATGAAGTCAAGAATATACAGGGTCAAGAATACTGTAATATGAAGTCAAGAGTATACAGAGAAATGTGTATACACATTTTAAGAAAGGAAAAATCTATATTAAAATAGTAATACTAAGACTGAGTACTCTCACCCTGTAATCCTAGCATTCTGGGAAGCCAAGATGGGGGGAAGATCCCTTGAGCCCAGGAGTTTGAGACCAGCCTGAGCATGAGTGAGGCCCCAATATACTAAAAAAGTAGGAAAATTAGCCAAACGTGGTGGGTGACTGTAGTCCCAGCTATTCAGGAGGCTGAAGCAAGAGGATTGTTTGAACCCAGGAGTTTGAGATTGCTATGAACTAGGCTGACACCATGGCACTCTAGCTTGGGGCATCAGAGTGAGGCTGTCTCAAAAAAGTGTAATATTTAATATTTACTCGTAACAAGAAATGACTACAAGAATTTAACTATGGAATAGGGACTCTGAAGATCAGTATGAAATGTTTTGGATTGAATGAGAAAAATAGCCTAAGATAAAGGAAACAGAAGACCACGGGAGTGAAAATTTCAGCTGAAATAACCTCAGGGGTCTTTAAATATAGATGGTTATTGAAAATGCCCTAGATATAAGATAAGTAAATAAGTAGTATTCAAATTTTCAACAGGCGCTGATATATAAAGTTTCTATAAACAAATCATAGCAAACTGAGTATTGTTAAGAAATTGTGCTCTTAAATATATCTTAGTAAGTTGCACACTGCTTTATTTTCTCCGTGAATCCTGACCTTATAATAATTTAAAAATGAATTTCTATGGTGGAAGAAGTCTTGCCTGGATCTGGCTATACTTCAAATGAAATCTTACACAGAGCCTATTGTACTCTGAAAAAACAAGTTTGATGTTCAAAACTGGATTACTAGGTTTATGCCACAGTGAAGAGGGGTGGGAACAGAATCCCAGAATGGGAACTTGATGGAGCAAGGTGCATGGTGTTGTACCTCTGACGGTAACTTAGAGCACATGATTCTTATTTTAAATATGCAAAATAAGTTTAGAATCACAACCTGAGTTATTTTCAGAAAATTAACTTTGCAAAGAGTGAGATTCCTTCATTTGGTTTATCTTAACCAGAATATCAAATCACTCCTGTTCTGCCAGTGAACTAAGTACATACTAATCTTCAGTCAGAAAAAGTGAAGAGAGTAGGTTCATGCAGCCTGGTTCATTCTGCATTACAATCATTAAACAAAATGTGTGAATTGCTTAAATGTGAACAAAGAACAAATGAATTTTATTAAAAATAATTTCTTCATCAATTCTTAGGGTTGTTATAATTTGTTGAGTTGTTTAGAAGCATTCTAATCCAATGTTAGTGCTATATCAGTGTTTGTGAATAAATATGATGAAGAGAAGCTTTGAATATTTTATACCAAAATTCAGAGGCATCTGTTTAGCTCAAACCCTATGGCTTTGGGGGAGAAATACTCCTTAGGTTTAAGTTTGAAGTTGTGAGTTTTCTGTGAGAGTAGTTATGTGCGTGTGTGTTTTGTTTCTTTAAATTTTATTTTCTAAATAAATCTTCACATATTTTTTAGTTTAATACCAAAATTTCATCTCATTATTTAAGACTATACATCATAAAATATATCCATGTCTCTGGGATTCCCTCCTAAATGAAATGATCATAGTTAGTATATAAACTTTTATATGTATATGATTGTTGTAATTAATAGAAATTTTTATCAATACCCCATCATACTTATTTGAGTGATTTATACTGTATTTAGAATTGTTTTAAAATATTTATATAAAATATAAATAAAATCATCAACATATTAATAATTATAAAGATACAAAAGGGACTGTATTAGACCACATTTGTGATTAAATGCAGACATCCTAATGTAAACTAATTTTAGTTTTTCTATGAAGAACAGATGTCCTTGCCACAAAAATGATAATTATGTGAGGTTATGTATATGTTAATTAATACGATTTAAGTTGTTCTTCAATGTTCATATACTTCAAAGCCTCATGCTTAGTAGTAATACATACTGTATACAGTTAATATATACAATTATATCTTCCTACTTAAAGAAACTAATTTTGCTAATTAAATTTAGTAAATGTTAATTAAAGTTTTAATATTAATTCAGATAATAGTTCTTAGGAAGGAAAAAAGAGAATTCTTTAATATATGTTACATGCCCTTCAACAAAAAGCATAAAGCCTGTAAGAACCCCAATGAGTCAATTTCAGTGTAGTGCACTGTGGTTTCGTTTCCTAATTCTCATTACAGCTAATTGGCACCAGGCAGTTAAACTTGCTGTACTGCACTAAAAATGAAACAAGTACAATAGCAAGCTACGCATGTACTTCAAATATGCTTAATATCCTATTGCTGTACTTAAGTTTTACACACCAGGGAAGTTGCTGTCATCATAAATACTCAGAAACAAGAATTTGAACTTTCTAATTTGAACAGTAAAGGCCAGCAGAGGAAAATAGGCTGAGTGGACAAATTATTTACTGACTTCACAAATTAGCCACCTACACAATATATTATTTTTCTATTGCTGTATAATGACCACAACCTAAAGACTTAGAAAACCACAGTTGTTTTCTCAGTTTCTGTGATTAGACGTCCAGGCACGGATTTATGCTCCGGGTCTCACAAGGCTTTCTTCAAGGTGTCAACCAAGCTACCTTTTCACCCGGAGGATTGACTAGAAAAATACACCTTCAAGCTCGGTTGGACTATTGGTAAATTTTATTTCTTTGTTGTATGATTGAGGACTTAGCCTATTGGTGGGTTTTGCATGAATCCTCTCTCAGGTCCTACCTAAAAGCCATCAACAATTCCTTGCCATGTGTCAGACTCGCAGATCCTCTCAAAACATGGCAGCTGACATATTGTTTTTCTCTCTCATCTAAGACAAAGTTTTCTAGTTGGTACAGCTACTATTATTACTGTTATTATTTGCAACTTTAGCTAAAAAATATATGTTAGATATGTTATTGAACAAAAAAATTAGATACATAATTGATTTTTGTGCTCTTTATTTCAGCATCAATTAAAAGAAAAATGGAAATAGCCACATTAACTAACACAACTTTTTCAAGAAGATTTTTCTAGCCCCCTGAACTGAGACAGACTTACCATGTTGTGAAGCCTTTTCCTGAATCTCTGCTGCATTCTGTAAGTACCAATTATTTTGCATATTATTATTATTATTATTATTGCAGTTTTGGGCCAGGGATGGGTTTGAACCCACCACCTCTGGCATATGGGGTCGGCACCCTACTCCTCTGAGCCACAGGCACTGCCCTATTTTGCGTATTATTTTAAATTTTTATGAATATTATCTTTATCTAGCATACTAAATTAAGCATTCTCCTATGACAGAGATTATGTCTTCCATCTTTAATTTTGAATTATGAAACATAGTGTCTTGCACATAGTAGATACATTGACACCTTATATTTAATATACATAAAGCTGTGTTGTTTTTAAT
This sequence comes from Galagoides demidoff, assembly GCA_963574575.1. Lineage (NCBI taxonomy): Eukaryota > Metazoa > Chordata > Mammalia > Primates > Galagidae > Galagoides > Galagoides demidoff. The sequence goes on from CAUYQV010180198.1 coordinate 27,911, forward strand.
CTTCCGGCAAACCTCCTGTTTCCTAAATATTACTGTTACCTTCTTACCCTTTCCATCTGTTCTATAATCCATATTCTGTGTTTTTAGAAACTTGTGTATCTTTTTTAAACCTTCCTTTCCTTCATTCTGTAAGGAAAATTCCTCAGTATGTATATTTTTACTTCCAAAATGAATCTCAAATCTGTCTCCTTCACTTTATCTTCATTTCCATGAGCCTCTTTCAGTCTACCACCGTCTCTTGTGTGGCTGCTGAATGATGTACCTAATTATTCACCCTGGTACCAATCTAGTTTACTTTCAATCCAATATCAAAAAACAACCTAACAAAAAAAATTTAACTTTCTGAATAAAGCATACATTCTATTAGATTATTTCTTCTGATCAAATTCTATAACATCAATACAAACTTGATGTGGGAAAACTTGTTATCCACATGAGAAAAGAAATGAACTGGAGCCTTAACTCACACCATGAACAAAAATTAAAATTTATCAATTATGTAAATTTGACAGAAGGCCTAAATGTAAGAGCTAAAACTGTTAAACTCTTAAAAGAAAATATCAGAGAACAATTTAATGACATTACATCTAGTAATTATTTTTGTGGATATCACATCATAAGCAAAGGAAACATAAGAAAAAGTTAATTTAACTACATCAAATTTAGGAATGTGTGTGTCCAAAGGACACTTGTTCAGTGTTTAAAAATGTAACCCATAGAATGGAATAAAGGGTTTGAAAATCATATAGCTAAATGACTAAGGACCAGAATACCTGAAGAAATCCTATAAGTAAATAACAGCAGTCTAAAACAAACATTCTGATTACAAAAATTAGCAAAGGGCTTAAATAGACACACTTACAAAGAAAACATACAAATGGCCAGTATGCACATGAAAAGATGTTTGACATCACTAACCCTTAGGGAAATATCAATCAAAACAACAGTGAGATAGCATGTCATGTAAGTTACTATAACTATTTTTAAAAAAAGGAAAATGATAAATGTTTGCAAGGATGTGGAGAAACTAGAACCCTTATGCACCACTGATGAAAATACAAAGTGTTACAGATGCTATAAAAAAATGTAGGAATATTTATCAAAAAATTAAAAACAAAATTATTATATAATCCAGATGGTTTACCTCTGGGTATACAAAGTCTAACAGTTACATTCATAGTCTTGCCCCTGTGTACTTACATTGGCAGCACTGTACAAACAACTCAATAGAGGTTCATAACCTTGGTATATCAGTATCTCACAGTTGTGTTTGTTTTGACATGTGGTGGTGTCTTGCTGAGTGGCATTCATTATTGTTGTGTGTATTTGTGAGTTTTTGTGACAATGTTGGAGGTTGAATTAAAGCAACAAACAAACATTCATAAATTTCTTGTTGAACTTGGAAAGAACAGAAGTGAGATACATGTTAGTTCAAGTACAAGGGGATAATGCCATAAAGAAAAGGGCTGAAGAGTACATGTGGGAATACTGAAGAATCTCTTCCCTTAAGTATTCCCAAAGGGCAATGTAGAAATATATTAAATGTTTTTTCTGAGGGGATAGAAAGCCTCACTGATGAAGAGAGGTCAGGGTAGCCATTACTATCAGAACTGATGAAAACATTGCAAAAATTGATCAAATTGTGTGTCAAAATCATCAACTGACTGTGAGAAGCACAGCAGATCAAGTGAGCAACAATAGGGAAATAGGAAAATCTTAACTGAAACTCTTGGCCAACAGCTCATGGTTCTTGCATCACAACAATGCTCCAGCTCACACAGCACTGTCTTTGAGGTAGCTTTTATCCACTAAATAAATAACTGCATTGGAACACCCTTCCTACTCACATGATCTGGCCTCCAGTGATGTTTTTCTTTATCCAAAGATAAAAGAAATATTTTAAGAAAAACATTCAAGACATCAAGGGTAATGTGATGACAGCTATCATGGCCATTCCATAGAAAGAGGTCCAAAAGTGCTTTGAAGGGTGGATTAGGAGTGAGTATTGGTGCATAGCATCCCAAAGGGACTAATTCAAAGGTGATCATAGTGATGTTCAGCAATTAGGTATATAGTACTTTTTCTAGGTTGAGTTTTCTAACTTAAATTGTCAGGCCTCGTATAACTAAAAGTACTGAGGGGAAAGACTAGAACAGATACTTGCAGGTTAGTGTTCATAGCAGTGTGATT
>CAUYQV010180199.1:0-30070 GCA_963574575.1 Galagoides demidoff
TTTTTTTTTTTGAGACGGAGCCTCAAGCTATCCCCCTGGGTAGAGTGCCATGGCATCACAGCTCATAGCAACCTCCAACTCCTGGGCTCAAGCAAGTCTCCTGCCTCCGTCTCCCAAGTAGCTGGGACCACAGGCGCCCGCCACAACGCCTGGCCATTTTTTGGTTGCAGCCATCATTGTTGTCTGGCGGACCCGGGCTGGGGATTCGAACCCACCACCTTAGGTATACATGCCTGGCACCCTAGCCCATTGAGCCACGGGCGCCGAGCCGGTATTCAGAATTTTAAAATTTTTCTTCTGTTCCTGAATTATGTTTTCTCCAGAATCAATTGTTGTTTCACCTCTGTTCATCTATTTCACCTTGTTTGTTTTTCTCCTGTGTCTGATGACCTGCTATCTATTCATACTTACCAATGATGGATGACACGAACAAGCATTAGGAACCAAGACCGCCTCTCTCTCTAGTTTTGTGGGTCCTTATCTCCAGTGGGCTGCCCCTCATGAGCTCAGACTAGATAAATGGACAGAGCTGTGTTCCCAGACAGTCAATATGGGTAGGAAGACAACAAGAACCTTTTCAAATATCAAACTGTGAAGGGCTTTTTAGGGTATTTCACCCCTAGAAAACCTTCTCCTCTTCTCCGTCCTTCCTTTTCATCTCTTCCTGATCTTTTTCTTATTTCTTTTCGTTTTGTTTGAGAAGTCTAAAGTGATCTTAAATTCTGTGCTACCTTTTTTTCAGGCATAAGTCATCGCTCTAGGACCTCATGCAAACTTATTGTTAGTTAAAAACAGTTACCAACTTAGGCCTGAGAGTAAAGCAACCACTCCCAACAGCCCAGTTTAGGTGGTAAAAATGTAGTACTTATAGAACCAGGCATAAAATTTACAGGCCCTGGCACAAAATGAAAACACAAGGTCCCTTCTGCAAAAATGATTAAGAATTTCGAGACAAGGGCAGAACCTTAATCCGAGCAGAGGGCCTTCTATTCACAGGGCACTGTGCAATTGCACAGGTCACATGAGTGTGAAGATGGTTCAGGCTCCAGCTGGGCCTTCCCAGGTTCTTTCACCAATAAATGCTCTTAAGTTTCTTGCCATTATCATTGTTTAATTTTTCTGTTATTATGCTTTTTTCCACCGATATAACATCTGATTTTTGTTATTCAAGAATTCTCGAAAAAAGAATAAAAAGAAGAAGAATTCTCTAAATCTACTGATGGTAACTCTCTTTACTTTCCAGCAATTTATGACTCTATGGTTTCATAAAGTACATTTCCATCATATTGAGACTTTGGGAAGAAGAACTAAATGTCCATTTGAACCAAAACCTGGGTTTCTTTGGATGTCAAATGTTTAAATAATGAGAAATATGTGGCTCTTATATGGTTTTAAAACTATCCAGGTCCCTGTCATGTGTCAACCTTAGCAGTAAGCTCCGCTGAAGCTTAAGTTTGAAGTGACTAAAATAATACCCTGGTGGGGTACTTGTGCACTTTCCCATAAAAAATGTCACATAATTTCTTATATGAACTCATTTTAAAAATAACTTTTTTTTTTTTGAGACAGAGTCTCACTACGTCACCTTGTGTAGAGTGCCATGGCATCACAGCTCACAGCAACCTCAAACTCCTGGGCTTAAACAATTCTCTTGCCCCAGCCTCCCAGGTAGCTGGAACTACAGGCACCTGCCACAACACAGCTATTTTTTGGTTACAGCTATCATTGTTGTGAAGCATGCCTGGGCCAGGCTCGAACCTGACAGCTTCAGTGTATGTGGCCAACACCCTACTCACAGAGCTATGGGGTCCGAGCCATTAAATATAACTTTTTGATATCATTTAGGTTGTTAGGCTTTGAAGTTGGTGGAGTTTCCCATTGTAAGAAAGAAAATTGCTTTACCAGGACAATTGATTATCTATCTATCTATTTATCTCTCTCTATATATATACTTTTTTTTTTTTTTGAGACAGAGTCTCATTATCCTGGTAAAGTGCCGTAGAGTCACACCTCACAGCAACCTCAAACTCTTGGACTGAAGCGATCCTCTTGCCTCAGCTTCCCAAGTAGCTCAGGCATCCATCTCAATGTCCAGCCATTTTTTGGATGCAATTCTCATTGTTGTTTAGCTGGCCCAGGCTAGGTTTTGTTTTTTTTTTTTTCAGTTTTTGGCCGGGGCTGGGTTTGATCCCTCCACCTCTAGCATATGGGGCTGGTGCCCTACTCCTTTGAGCCACAGGTGCCACCTCCAAAATTAATTATTTTTAAGATACTTTTTTCTTCAGCCAAAGGCGGTGGCTCATATACTGAGAAATAAATTAACTGTATAGATCTAAAGGGAAAAAAAGAATTTTATGATTTAAGTTTATTATTTTCTGCTTTCTATATGCACATCTCCATGAACCACTCCCACAAAAGACAAAAAGTTGAACCGATATTTTATTATCTAGCAAAGTCCTTAAATGGGAAGAGACTTCCATTTTCCCATAGAAAACCCACTGCATAAATAAATAAATAAATAATCACAGTATTTTTTTTTTTTGTGGGCTTTACTAATAGAATGGCAGAGAACTATCATTTCAAGTCTCTCCAACTTTGTGATGTTAAAACAAGTCATTGACTTTCCAGACTTTTTCCTTGCAACTTCCAGAAATTAAAATTGGCTAGGAAGATGACACATAACAGTATCACATTTTTTCTGGTAATAATATAAGTTGGTACACTAATTTCAGTGGACAGTTTTGGCAAGAACCTTAAATGCAATCCATACCTTATATTCCAACAAACCCAATTCTGGGAATTTGTCCAAAAAATAATCTGAAAGACAAATTGCATGCTGAAGATGTTAATTTCCATTTTTGTCATAATACCAAAAATAGTATACCCTAAAAAGTATCTTTGTATGGATTCTTTCCAAAACAGAGCCTGAGATACAGACTTGGGCAAGTAGATTATTTGAAAGGTAACTCTAAGAAATACAACAAAAGAGATGGAAGATTAAAAGAGCGAAGAAAGAAAAGGCATTACCATGTCCATTTTGAGCTGATGACCTCTGTAGGTAACTAGGATGTGATCCTGCTAGGGGTCCTTCGAAAAATCTGGGTGAAATCTGTGCATTTCACAATTAGAAGACAGTGCCCCAAGTCCACAGGATGTTGTCTCCAACCTTCATCTGAACTGAGCCTTCCATAGTCCATTCCAATATTTTGTCAGGCTATTGTTCCCAAATGTTGTGATATATTGTAGTACTTGTAGATCCTAAAGTCATGAGCCCAGCTTCCCATATTGCCCGCCCAAAATATGGGTCCCTTGATCAAAGACAATGTTTGGAGGATACACGTTGAGTATGGTAAGTTGTAAGATGCTAGCAATAAAAGCACTGTGGGCAGGGAATGTAAACTCATATCCTATTGTACCTCTTGGAAACCAACTACCATGTAAAAAGTCTAACTACTTGGAAACCACGATGCTATGAAGAAGCCCAAGTTAGCCAATCAGAGAAGCTTTGTGGAGGAGCTCCAAGGCTCCCTAGTCAATAACTCTTGCCCAACCAGAAACCATTAGCGCAGAAGAACCATCTATTTAATCCACAGAATCATGAAAATTTTTTAAGTCATTATTGTTTTAATGCTCTTAAGCTTTGGCATGAGGTGTTACATCACCATAGATAACTAAAACACATACCTACTCCATTTATGGGCCTATAGCACAAGCACCAACAGAGGCTGGCTGACGTCCACCAGATGCATCATTTTGTCTGTATCTTATCAAGTGACACCTCTGCTATGGAGACACTGCCTATCAGACACCATCCAGACTACAGAGATTTTTGCGTCCATTCTCATAAATTCATCTACCCTCTTCTTCCCCTGACCTCTTTTAATTCAGTCTTTCAATATTGGTCCTCTCACACCCCTAACCAACCAGCCAAGTCATTTATTTGCCAATGCTCAGACCACAAAACTGACAGAAGTGAATTCTTCAAAGCTCTACTCACTGGGAAGATTTCACCTCATTCTGTTCCTTAGGATATTCTCCAAGCATGGCCACTGTGCACCTCCAGATCATTTTCATTTATCACCAACATACCAAGCGACACCATCCAGGAGCCCAGCTGGATATTTTTCTCTCCTCTCAGTCATAGGAAACCCCTCAAGAAGCTATAGAGGTGAGCTTAAAAAGCGGTATGGCTACAAGAGAAGTCAGGTGACATGGAGGTCAGAGCCATCTGACGTTGTAACTCATTGTACCCTCAGCCCAGCTTCCAAACATACTACTTCCATCATACAACACTGTAGCTTCACCTTCCCAACATTAGGACTTGGAGGATCTAACTCACAACAAAGTCTAAAGGGTACCTACCCCCTTGTCAGGCACTCAATTTTTATAGTAGTGGCATTCTAGAAGCTATTTTTCTAATGTTAAGTACTTCTCTGACACAGAAGTTACCAATATTTTTGTGCTGATTCTAAAGATCTTCCCTGTACACTTTTTATTGGGGCCTTCTAGAAACCCTACTCACTGTTTCCACCCACATTACCACTCCTAAATCTAGGAGCAGTGAAGTACCTTGCACTACAGTTTAGACCTGCTTCTGAGCCCTCTTCTTCTCTGAGCTCTACTCAAAACACGGGCCCATGGCACAAGCACCAAGTCCTCCAACTTACCTAAGAAATGGGTCAAAGCAGTATTCTCAAGAATATGTACTGTCTCCAAAATCCAAAGAGGTCTGCTATTGTGTCCTTTTTTGTGGTAAAAATTTCAAAGTACAATATGTTTCCTTTACTTTAAAAGGGATATCCCTGTGTAGTCCAAGCGATTGAGTTCCTGAAAACATCATAGATGTGGAAGGCCCTTAAATAATTGTAGGATTTATCTGCTATGAAGCCTGTGGGTCTTTTCAGGGTATTTGGAGTATTTCCCATTTCTTTGCACCAGCCCAATTAACATGATGTGATTAATACTATGATGTTCTGTGGAATGTCAAGATGTACAAGGTCCTCTTTCCAGATGGGGAAAAAAGCATTTTCCAGGTCAACTGCCATATACCAATTGCCATAGGCTGTACCTCAGCCTGTAATACTGTACCCTAATAAGGCACTGTTTTGAGAGCTACCATTTCTCTGAGTTCACCATCACCCATCCCAATCCATCAGGTTTATTTTCAGGGATGACAGCAGGAGAGTGAATGAAAATCTGATAGAGACCACTACTTCTGTGTACTTTAAATATTATAAAATGTTGGCTCAGCACCTGTGGTTCAAGTAGCTAAGGCGCCAGCCACATACACCTAAGGTGGCAGGTTCGAATCCAGCCCAGGCCCACCAAACAACAATGATGGCTGCAACCAAAAAATAGCCGGGCATTGTGGCGGGTGCCTATGGTCCCATCTACCTGGGAGGCAGAGGCAGGAGACGCACTTGAGCCCAGGAGTTGGAGGTTGCTATGAGCTGTGATGCTATGGCACTCTACCCAGGGGGACAGCTTGAGGCTCTGGCTCAAAAAAATAAAAATAAATATTATAAAATGTCCTTTTTTTCTGAAATTCTACCAGGATGCAATATTGTTTTGATATATTGTTTTGGTTGGGATAAACAATAACTTCAGGGGTGGTAAGATTTCAGAATGGTAGAAGCTGAGTACTTGCACTTAACAATAGACCCTTACTATTATAAAGTTTCTTACTCCACTGGTCCAAGAAACAATGTGGGCATTCTTCCAGTTGCTAAGAATGCTAATCCCAATTATGCATAATGGGGCTGGGGAAATGACCTCAGGTTGGATCTGTGGACCCATTGAATATTGTAAGAGAGATCTGGGCCAGAACTCCATTTATTATCTGGATATCATGTGTCTTCCCCCTAACCATGAGGCTATAAGGGCATTTTCAGATTCCCTGATACCAATGTCTGCATATCCAACAGTTCTCAAGTCTTCTTTCTAAAGTGTACAATCAGTCTATTAAATAGGCACAATTCCCTTGAAGATAGGGAAACTACTTATTATATATACTTTCAGTGGTATCGAAGGGCCCTTCCCCAAAGGAACACTGCCTCTCCTCACATTGATGGTCACTGAGTATGAAAATTCACTAAGATTCAGAGACTGGACAAAGGAATGCAATTTTCAAATATGGAAATATGATAGCTGGTATTAGTTTTCTTCTCAGCTGCTCTGCATTTCTTTTCTGATCATAAAAGTCAAGCAATGCTCCAGCTCACTCCTTATCACCCTCAGAAAACCATGTTCTATTAGATACTGACACAGATCTCTGCAGCTTTCACTTGCCTGGGTGCAACTTCAATCTTCCTATCTGGCATAATAACCATATCCACCTGAGATGGTTATGTGCTACCAGGTTATGTGCCTGAGATGGTTAAGTGCTACCACCTGACATTGGCTATTCTTGAATTCCTTCCTCACCATTGACATTACAGAGCCTGGTTTCATACATAATTAAGCCCTAGGAGTCCAGCAACACTCATATCTCTTCTGAAGAAAGAAATTGTTGTGAGGAGTGTAGTTAGCTGACAACCTTCAGCTACATCAACTTTGAGATCTGTCACAGCATTCACCACAAGGCCACACAGTCCCCAGTCTTCTAGTCAACGTCTAAATATGGCAGAGGCTCTAGAGCGGGTTCATTTCTGCCCATGTGGGACTCCTCTAATGGGCAGTCTTTGCCCTCAGGTTCCCCACTAGCCTAGCCAAAACTTTCTTAGAGATTCTTTTTTCTTTTCTCAGAGATTCTTAATTATTAACGCTACTACCACCAGTAATGGGGTTCTTATTGCCATCTAGCTCTTGAGTGATCCAGTCCCACTAGACAATCTCAGCCTGATTGTCTCCTTTCTATAACCACCACAGTACCCATGGTCTTAGATCATTCAAGTGCACGTAGTTTATTTGGGCAAGTAGGGCTCAACACAACTGTGAATTATCTGAGAAACCACATAAATGCACCTCAGAATTGTTCTCCCAAGGAACAGGCAGCTGTAATATTTATCCACCAGTGCCCATTCCTTTATTAGTTAAAGGATATTCCTAAAGGTGTTCCTTTCTCCACAATTCCAGACTACATATCCATGTCTTCTTACTCTCAATATTTCCAGCTAACCTAAGAAACGCCTAATAAGCACGAGCTTTTCAAAACTCCATCCTCTGGCTGCTTCTTCGGGGTTTTCAATATTAGAATCAGCCTAACAATGGGAGATAATAGTTTCCATTTCAAAAAGGCACCAAAAACCCTTCATGACTATACAATGAACCTCTCAGTTATAGGGATATTGGAAATGACTCTCACTCACTGGAAAAGAGACTTTGAATCCAAGGGCCTTTGAAGAGAAAACTCACATACCCAGCCAAAGGCTTAAACAGCCTAGAAGAGATTCTGATGGGGACAGAAGAGGGGCAGTAGAAAGACATTGTGGAGAGGACCGAGGGCCCATCAAGGCTCTGTACTAATTTCTAGGGGCCGCTATGACAAATTACCATGAACTATGTGGCTTAACACGATAAAAATCTGAATGCCAGAAGTATAAAAATCAAGGTGCCAGCAACATTAGCTCCTTCTGAAGGCTCAAAAGGAAAGACCATCCCATGCCCCTCTCCTAACTTCCCGTGGTTGCAGGCAATCTTTGGCATGCAGACGCATCACTTCTTTCTCTGTCTCTGTCTTCACATGGCATTCTTCCCTGTGTATGTCTGAGTCTCTGTGTCCAAGTTTCCATCTTCTTATAAGGACAACAGTCATTGAATTGGGGATCACCCTAATCCAGTATGGCCTCATCTTAACTTGATTACATCTGCAAAAAGTCTATTTCCAAATAAGGTAACATTTTGAGGATCCTAGTAGACATGGACTTTGAGGGGATACTATTCAACTCAGCACATGCTCCAAAGACAATTAATTTCCCACTTAGCTCTGTTCTTTTGGCCACATAGAGGAACTATTACCATACACATTCATCACAGTTTACATCACTGGATAAATGAACACAAAAAAGTCAGCCCCTGGTAAGTGCCAACACCTGAAGCACAGTGGCAAATCGTGCCAACGGCATTCTCTAGTCAGTGCTTTCCAAGCCCTTTATTCACAGAACCTTTTGTTCAAATGAAATTTTACTAGGGACAAATGTAATGGGTTAAAGCTGTTCTTGTAGAAATGAGGCTGGCAGAACCAGGTCCTCCCCTGCCTGTGTCAGATTATGAGAGAAGGAGCATCACAGAACATTACTGGAAATCCAAGTGCCCACTTCTCCATTTAGTTCAGGAAGCAATTACTAAGTACAATTAGTGTGGAGCAAAAGAAGCACATAGGGTTTTGGAGCAGAGGTGGAGGGGAGAACAAAGGACTAGAAAGATTGTTACGGCCATCATCCTAAGTATTTGGATGCAAAAAGGAGGAAAGTCTCAGAATACCAAAGGGTGGTGGTCTCCTGGTGATCCCAGGGGAAAGGAAAAGAATGAAGAGGAAGCAGAAGGAAGGATCTACTTATCCAATGATTTAGAGTGCTGGCTAGTGTGTTTATGTCCCTATTATAGATTCATGGATGAAGCTCTAAAGTTTCCTGGGTCAAGTTTGAGGCCATTAGCTACACATCGCAGGCAAGTTTACACTGAATGGCTTAGAGATTCCCAAATAAGTAGATAAACAGAAGACTTTAGTCTCCAGCCTCATCAATCTAATACCTTCTGTGAGTACTTAGCCTGTGTACAAAGCCAAATAAAAGCATTCAATCTAAATAAATCAATAACAATTTATATCTTTTGATCTCTCCAAAGACAAATGTTTATATGTGGAGAAAATAAATAAACAAGATGACATTTAAAGGAAGAAACAATCCCACCCCACAACACACAGGATGTTAAAAAAAAAAAATGATACACAAAGCCATCTGAGGAATCTTGACCAAAGGGAGGACATATCTGTCAAGAAGCCAGTGGTTCAGTTAAACTTTCCTAAAGTTATGCTCCCAGGACTTTAATTTGTTTTCTGAAATAGTTTAATAGCTTAACCTATTGATTCTCACATTTTGGAACTGGGTGAGACTGATATGGGACAAAGGACAAGTTAGAAACAATTCTCATGTCAAAGTATTGCTAACCAGTATTACAGTTCTTTCCTAACAAGTATTTTTGTTTGGTTTTTCCTTTTATTTTTTCATTTCAAATTAATATGAGGGTACAAATTTTTAGATATATTGTACTCACTTCCAGGATAAAGTTCTAGTTATATAAGAGCCCCTCACCCAGAGGGTGTGTTATACACACTCACAATGTACCCAGGTGAGATCCCACCTCATGCCCTCCCTCCTTCTGCCAATCATCCCCCCTTCCTCCTCCCTCTATCCCTCTACTAGACTATATTTGTGTTTTATTGCTCATATGAGCATGTAATTGTTCATATATTGGTTTCATATTAGTATGAAGTATTTTGGATATTTATTTTTCCATTCTTGCAATACTTCACTAAGAAGAATGTATTTCACCTCCATCTAGGTAAATGTAAAAGATATAAAGTCTCCATCTTTTTTAATGGCTGAATAGTATTCCATGGTATACATGTACCACAGTGTATTAATCCATTCATGGGTTGATGGGCATTTGGGTTGCTTCCATGACTTGGCAATTATGAATTGAGCTGCAAAAACATTCTGGTGCAAATGTCTTTGTGGTAAAATGATTTCTTTTTTTTTTTTTTAGAGACACAGTCTCACTTTATCGCCCTCAGTAGAGTGCCGTGGCATTACAGCTCACAGCAACCTCCAGCTCTTGGGCTTAGGCAATTCTCTTATCTCAGCCTCCCAAGTAGCTGGGACTACAGGAATCTACCACAACACCCAGCTATTTATTTGTTGCAGTTTGGCCAGGACTGGGTTTGAACCCGCCACCCTCACTATATGGGGCCAGTGCCCTATTCACTGAGTCACAGGCACCACTTGGTAAAACGATTTTTTTTTCTTCTGGGTAGATACCTAGTAATGGAATTGCAGGATCAAATGGAAGGTCAACTTTTAGTTCTTTGAGAATTTTCCACACTTTTTTACATAAAGGTTGTATTAGTTTGCAATCCCCCCAGCAATGTAAGAGTGTCATCTTGCAATTCTTTTAAATGTTGGAATAAAAGAAATTTTGTTCTGTGGATGCCATACCACAAAAGCACTTCTGTGACTGATTCTCAGCCAAGGCTCCCATCACACAGGGGCTTTTTTGGATTGTGGAGTCTTTGGGAAGTCTAGCGAATAATATTCTTTTTGTGTTTTGTTTTGTTTTGTTTTGTTTTGTTTGCAGGGGTTGAACTAAAAGGAATAATATTCTTAAGTGCATTTTTAAATACATAGTTATGTGAACACTAATTATATTAAAACAGTTATCAAAATATTTTTAGAAGTCAAATTTGTGACAAGGCATTATATATCGTCCTTATTAACACATTAAACAATAAGATCTAGCAGCAGGTCATACAACTACCATAATTTCAAAGTAGTGATGAGCGCAGGTGGTATTTTGAGAGCTCTGCCAGCAGCGCTCATACAATTTGAAAATATTTGGGATATGAATTAGTGTCAAAGCCATGAGTGCTGCTAACATCACTGAGAAGTGTCACCTATATTCGTAACTAAAGTAAATGCTGATTTTCAGTTGGAAGTGAATGAAAATAAAAATGTGGGTTCTGCCATACCTGACTTCCTCCAGGCAGCCCTCTTTGATTTCAAAAGTTTTCCTCTCCTCAATGACCACAAGGAAAAAGAGCCCTGGATGAAAAAACACTCATAAACTCCCACTCTTATAGTTCCTGCTCGTGGCTACAGTAAGGAAGGTTATTCTTACCTACCCTACAGTTTGGCTGGGAAGTCAAGGTAATGGCAGCCTCTGAGAGCGAGGGCATGGGGAAATGAGGTGTTGACACCAACGTCAGGGGTTAGAAGTATTAGAGATGGGAGGGAGAGTAGAAGTTAGAAAACCACAGGCAGGGTGGGAGTGCAGAGGGGGCTTCCTGGCCACTGTGCAACTGACTGAACCAGAGCCAGCTCCTGAGTGGGTCAGGTGCTGTAGTGTGCCCCCCAAAAGTCAATGTTGAAGCCCTAATCCCACTGATGAGACCTTTTGAAGGTTATTAGATCATAAGGGTGAAGCCCTCATGAATGGGATTAGCACCTCTATAAAAGGGACCCCAGAGAGCTCTCTTGCTCTCTTTCTATCAAGTGTGAATACAGGAAGATAGCAGCCTGCAACCCAGAAGGGGGCTGTCGTCAAATCTGACCAAACTGGCACCCTGATCCCAGACTTCCAGCCTCAAGAACTCTATAAATTTCTCCAGCCAGGCATAGCAGTCCACGCCTAAAATCCCAGCACTTTGTTGAAGCCAAGACAGGAAGATCAGTTGAGGCCAGGAGTTCAAGACCAGCCTGAGCAACATCGCAAGACCCTGTCTCTACAAAAAAGAAAAAAAAATGTTTTTAATTAGTCAGCCTTTATAGCATAAGCATGTAATCTTTGCTACTCAGGAGGGCGAGGCAGGAGGATTATTCAAGCAAAGATGTTCAAGGCTGCATGATCTATGATCAAGCCACTGCATTTCAGCCTAGGCAACAGTGCAAGACCCCGTCTCTAAAAAAAATAAGTAAAAACAATTTTTTTAATGATAAAATAAAGAAATAAATTTCTGTTGTTTATAACCACAAGGTCTACTGTACTTCGTTATAGCAGCCAGAACAGATCAAGACAGGCACCCTATGGTATTCTCTGTACCATGTTCAGGAGCCAAACACGCGAATCCATTGGATGTCTCAATAATTCACATAGCATCTATTTAGTGGGGGCCTACTTTGTAGTAGGCATTGTGCAAGGTGCTGAGAGTGAACACCTCAGTTCTTAGGAATCTTCAGCCAGGAACTTTCACTGCAGACCTGGTAATGAGCGTGAAAATGCCCGGGCCCCTCAGTATGATAAATAAGAAAGAAGTGAGAAGCCAGACAGTACATAATCAACACATCTGATTACCATACGATGCTGTGGACCCAGCGTGCCATTCAGAAAAAAGACAGGGAAGACAACTACCATTAACTGAGAATCTACAGTGTGCCAGGCAGTCTTCTGCGTCTGAGAAAATTACATTCATTATGTCAAGATATCCTTAGGAAAGAGGGAAAAAATGGGTCTGTGAAGGGTGAATGGTTTATCTGCCACTTAGTACATGACTGGACTTAGTTCTGAATCCCGGTCTGTGTCATTTTAAAGCACACGATCTTGTTCAGTAACCACGCGGCACAGACACTGGGCTGACCTCCTGACCATTCAGACCTAGTTTCCTCACCAGATTCTAAATATTGGGAATCATTTGGGAAATGTACATAATTGCCCTGTACCATAAAACACCAAGCACATGTTACTATTGTTGTTGTCACTTTTGTTAGTATTATCATCAGAAATTTGGTATGTTATAAATTTTGGATATCATCAGAAATCCTGGGCACCTAGTCACTTCAATGAGATGTGAGTCAAGCAAGGATGATGTCACAGTAATGTGGGGAAGAATATATTCTGGTTTTTCCTAGGAATTGTTTTATTATTTAAGGAAATTAGGACATTTTTAATAAGGAACATATTATGCAAATCAAGTCTCCCTTACTTCATACAATAGTTCCCAGAAAGTTACATAAAACAAAACCAAAAAAATCCTAATAAAATAAATAATATTCTAAATGTGAAGTCCCTTTTCAACCCTGAAGTAAGTTATCAGCCACATTCAAAATTTTGGAGGTCACAAGGTAGAAATGTATGGCATACCCTTTGGGTGCAGGACATAACTACAAGAGGGACTCTACTCAACAAATTCAAAACTTGTGACCTGGTTGTACCCTCACAATAACCTGAAATTAAATAAATAAATAAATTGGGCCAGGCACGGTGACTCATGCCTTGTAATCTTAGCACTCTGAGAGGCTGAGACAGGTGGATACCTTGAACTCACAAGTTCAAGAACAGCCTGAGCAAAAGTGAGAACCCATCTCTACAAAATATAGAAAACTGGCTTGGCGCCAATAGTACAGTGGTTATGGCGCCGGCCACATACACTGAGGCTAGTGGATTCTGGGCCAGCTAAACAACAATGACAACTGCAATAAAAAATAGCCAGGTATTGTGGCAGGTGCCTGTAGCACCAGCTACTTGGGAGGCTGAGGCAAGAGAATTGCTTAAGCCAAAGAGTTTGAGATTGCCATGAGCTGTAACACCATGGCACTCTACCCAGGGCAACATAGTGAGACTCTGTCTCAGAAAAAAAATAATAACAAAATAAAATAAATAGAAAAACTGAGGCAAAAAGATCGCTTGAGCTCAAGTTGAAGGTTGCTGTGAGCTATGATTCCACAGCACTCTACCCAGGGCGACAGCTTGAGACTCTGTCTCAAAAAAAAAAAAAAAATTGAAGGGATCAAAATTTTTCTCCATTCTTAGGCGATAGCTCTATAAAAATGGGCATGTGATACCTCCTCAAAAGCAAACTTGTTTTTTCCCAAAAGTTTTCTTTCGTTGTACCAGTGTTCCTTAAAGTAGATTTACTTAAAGTAAAATGGTTTGTTTCGTAAACTTTTTAATAGTTTTTTCCTGTTTACAAAAATAGCACCTGCTTATTAGGGGGGGTTAAGGGAAGGGAAATACAAATGAAAATTAAAACATACACATACCAGCAGCAACCATGTTATTAACACACTGTGCAAATTTTTTGACTACTTTTTAAACTTTTCAATAAATTCAACAGGGCTGTGTTTTTGTTTTTGTTTTTTAACTCTGACTGCTTTTAACAAGTAAGGTCCCTTTAGTGAACTTTGCAACACTGATTTTCAACATCTGGGGCAAAAATGCCTCTCCTGATAAAAGAATCCGATGATGTACTAATGATTTTAAAATACAGAGGTTATGGATATATTTGTTAAAAGAAAAATAGTAAGGAGAGTAACCACCTGAAACTAGGAAATGTCTGAGGATCCTGGGTCTGGGAAGGGTACCGTAAGCTAACAGAGGCCAGGGAAAGATTCAAATGCCCCAGGGTAGCCTGCTTCCCACAGCCTCCAGTTGGTGACCCTGTGCCCATCCTCACTGTGGGCCTGGGGGACAAAAGGGGAAAGTTATGCCCCTTTCTTTCTCATCTTCCACTATTCTTTCTCTGAGAAACAAAATTGACCTGCAAGCATTCATGAATCATTGGCATAAACAAAATGTGATGTCTAGGGACGGCAGAGCCCCAAATCTTCTCACCAATTAACTAATGCTGGATTTCTTTGAAGTAAGGCTAAGCCTTTCACTTCAGAAATAATAAGATTAAATTCCCAAAGTCTGTCCGAGGTCATGTTGCCACGTAAATAATGTTTCATCAACGTGTAATCTGTTGTGATGGGGAAGCCATTTTGGATTATGTGTGAGGCCAAAGTAGCCAAGCCAAAAAGAGACTGGGAATGAGGAAATTCACAAGGAAGACACAATTTTTCCCAGAATAAACTCTATTTACTTTCAGCTGGCTGGGAACAGATAAAGACTAGACCAAATTGTTTTTGTCATTTAGTTGCAAAGGCAGGCAGCACCACCATACGTCACTTCAAAGATGCATCGTGCTTGTTGCTTGTATCAGGCTGCCAGCCAGCATAGAAGGCCTCCCTTGCAATTTCACTTGCTCATTTATGGAGAATCAAAGATTCTAGGGCTGGAAGTGATCTTGAAACTTTATCTAGTCCTACCTCCTTATTTTCAGAAGAGGAAACCAAATCCAAACAAGTTAAATGAGTTGCTAAAAATCGGCTCTCTGGTCAGGAACCGGAATGCAGGTCCCCAGACCCTCCTTGTGGTCTTGACTTTGTGCTGTTAATGGGCTCTCCATGGCCATCACATGTGCACTGGATGAGGTCTGCCTACACAGGATGGCTGAGGTATACTTGTTTTTACTCAAGATATTGTTGTTTCCCACTGTTCTTTATAACTATACCATGACACTAATGAATTAATGGTAGGTACAAAAAGTAGTGACTATGATGGTTAATTTATGTGTGCACTTTACTGGGCCACAAGGGATTCAGATATTTGGTCAAACATTATTATCAGTGTTTTTTGGATAAGTTTAACGTTTAAATGGGTAGACTGAGTAAAGGTATTGCCCACTCTAATGTGGGTGGGCTTTGTCTGATCAGTTGAAGACCCACTTAGAACAAGACGACTGGCCCTCACCCTCATGAGAGAATTCTTCCTGCCTGACAGCCGTCAAGGTAGGACGCTGGCTTTTTTTCCTGCTTTCAGGCTTGACCTGAAACACTGGCACTTCCTAGATCTCAAGCTTTCTGAATTTCAGACTAGAATTACATCCTGAGCAATCCTGGTCCTCAGGATTTCAGACTCACACTGGAACTAAACCATCAGCCCTCTTGCGTGTCCAGCTTGCTAACTCATCCTGCAGATCTTGCAATTTGCTGGCCTGCATACTCGTAGGAGCCAATTCCACATAATTAATCTGTTTCTCTGGAGAACCCTGACTAACACACTGACATTTCCTAATGTTCAGATATCCTGACTCTCCTATGCTTCAAAATACACTTTCAAGGTAATTTAATGTGCTTTGCCCAGCTATAAATACAAATCATTTGGTACCATCACTATAGATCAAATACATTAAAAACAAAGTAACAGAATAAATATGAAATCCCCAAAGCCATTGCTAAAATTAAAACTAGAAAATTCTGGGTTTTTTGTGTGGAATTAGGAGATTAAGTTCCTGGACTGGTAAATTCCATTACTAGATCAGAAGTCCTCTGGGAAAGAAGATCAGCTTAGGTAGGGGTGGCTGGCCAGGAAAGAAGAGAAAGAAGAGCCCAATAAAAATAGCAAATAGCAAGCGTTATTTTTTTTGGTGCCTACTGTATGCCCCACTTGGTAATCATTCATCCAGTTGATTTAATTGAACACTTTTTATGTTCCTGATTACTTAAAAGGCTAAAGCAACAGTTCTCAATCTGTGGGCTATGACCCCTTTGGGGGTCAGACAACTCTTTCACAGAGGTCGCCTAAGGCCATCTTGCATATCAGACATTTACATTACGATTCATAACAGTAGCAAAATTACAGTTTTATGAAGTAGCAACAAAAATAATTTTATGGTTGGGGGTCACCACAACATGAGGAACTGTATTAAAGGGTTGTGGCATTAGAAAGGTTGAGAAGAACCACTGGGCTAGAGATACAGTCTGTACCTGTAAAATCGTGTTTTATATCCTGCTTACATGGAATTGACAGTTTAGAGAGGGAGATAAATAAGTAACAAATGTTATAGAGAAAAATAAAGCAGGAAGAGAGAGATAGTACCAGGTAGAAGGGGTTATAGTTTTTGGTAAAGCTGTCAGTATAGATAATATCAAATCTAAGGTGACATTTGCAAGTAGAGCTGAATAAAGGAATTGAAGGAACAAGTCACATGCTGGGGACACTTTTTAGACATGGGAATCAGCAAATTCAAGGGTCCTGAGGCAGATGGGTGTTTGGGTGCTAAAAGAACAGCAAGGAAGCTGGTAGGACTGAAGCAGAGTTCATCAAAGGGACAATAAGAAATAAGGTTATGGAAATAACAAAGGACCAGATCATGTAGGATCTGGACTATCTGTGAGATAGGTAGTGATGTTGGTATAAAGGAGCTTCAGAGAAGTTTGTTATGTTCCCACAATAAATCAGCTTGGTGGAGCCTGGCCTAGACCTCAGTATGTCCAAGTCTAAAGCTCTTAATCCTTCTGCATCATTATTTTATATTATTATATTATATGATTTTTCTCCAGAAAAAGCTTAAAGCCTCTTTGATTGTTCTATGTATCCCTAGCATGGTACTTACAGTAAATATTGGCTCCTTTTTTAACCATTCAGTGTCACATATCCTTTTTACCTGATGAAAGTGCCTTTGAACTCTCCTTTCAACCTTTATAAATTCTTATTGGTTCTCTCAAATTATTTCAATAAAATTTATCCCAACTCACATTTATTTATGAATTCATTTATAAATATTTGTCTATATGTATATGTGATACTTTGAATTCTCGCAACCAGCAACATCTTATGGGTTCCCTCAGCAATTGATGAGTCAAATAAAATCAGACACATGATTGTGCCTTTCAAAAAACCAGCCTATGGGTGGCACCTGTGGCTCATATAGGTAGGAGTAGGGCACCAGCCTCATATACCAGAGGTGGCAGGCTCAAACCTGGCCCTGGCCAAAAACTGCAACAACAACAACCACAAAATACTAGGCTATAACAATAGCAAACAGAAGAAAATCACATAATGGTCCTGTCTTTAGCTCAGAGGTCTGCCCTTAGACCTCCACTTACCACACACAGCTATGTACTTCATAGAACAGGAGACAGGTACTCCTCTGAGCTCTAGCCTAACCAATTTGCAATTTGTTAATTCTTATAGCCTCTCCGGTCTTCAGTTCCCTCATCTTTGAAATATAGAGGATGAATTCAATACTCCTTAAGATTTAACTCAGCTCTTAGTTCTTATGATTGGCAGTGTTACATACCCTATTTCATTTCTCCCTGTGGCTCCTTGTGAGTTTATCCCTTTTTCCTGATACTCCTGTATTCACTTTTCTTTATTTCACTTCCCATCACATTATGCCCTATTTTCCTTCTCTTACTTTTCTCAAGGTTTAGTTCCTCTGTATTCATCTTCCTGTCTCCCTCCTCCCACTATACACACAGTTCTCTGTGAGAACCAAAAGACTATAATAAACTTGTAGTTATTATAGGATTACATGGAAGAAACAAATAATTTCCACTCATCTTTGTCCTTAATCCTTCCAGACAAACTACCTCAAAACAAAACAAACATGTGGTTTGCTCAAAAACAAACCAGTAGAACAAACAAATCACTTTGATCTCACTATTCAGGGTAACCCAGAAGTAGATAATAGTACAAGCAATGAGATTTCTTTATAGGCCTCCACTATTTCTCTTGTCAGGGCCACATTCGGATGCTCAGGCTTCCTGGGCCAAGTCAGAAGAATGCATATTCTGAGGCTTACTTTGTAGGTTAAATGGATGCTATGGTTTGAATATGCCACTTTCAAAATGTATATCGAAACTTAATCCCCATTATGGTCGTATTGCGACTGAGGCCTTTGGGGAAGTGATTGAGTCATAAAGGCTCTGTTCTTATGGATGGATGAGTGCCCTGTAAAAGGGCAGGTGAGAACTAGCCCAGGCACTTTTCGCCCTTCCTCATGCTGCCATGTGAGACATAGCAAGAAGGCCTCACCACCCAACAAATGACTGCACCTTGACCTTGACTTCCCAGGCTCCAGAACTATGACGAACACATTTCTTTTGTTTACAAATCACCTAGTCTGTAGTATTTTTTACAGCAGCACAAACAAAGACATGGATAGCCACTCAGACCTGTGTGATAGGACTAGGGATGTTTTTATTTATTCTTTCCCTGTGCTTCACAAAACAGAGTAAGCATTTACCAAGTCAACCCCCCCTTGGAGAATCTGTTGATACAAAATGCTTTTGTATTTTGTATTTTTCTGAGCAGTGAAGAGTTCAGATGGTATCTTTCCTACCCAATAAAAACAAAATTACATTCTCCTGAGAGTTGGTTCCCACATTCTTGGCCAGTGTGATGTGATTTCTAAGGTTTCTTACAGCTCATAAAATGTCATAGGTTAATTTGGGGGTTGAAGGAATTGTGTCAAACAAAGAAGGCAAGAGGAACTCTCAGGCCAAAGAAATGCATGTACAAACCATGGACTCTTCAAAGGACCCCAGTGTTCTGGAAACACAGATTAAGTAGTTCAATGTGGCCGCACCAAAAGGACTGTAGAGGGTGGAAGGAGGGAGGAAGATAGAAGATTAGGAGGAGACAAGTCTAAAGATAAGAGAAAGACTGCAAGGAAAGTGTTTCTGTCCAATCTACTTCTTTATAATTCAACAAAACATTAAGATGTGACTGCTAATATTTCTTTTTTTTAAGTAGCCACTTAAACTAACAGCAGACAAATACCAAGAAGTTATTTGACTTTAATTGCTGAAAAGTACAATTATAGAAAATGGATGTGTGGTTGGGAGTTTTTATTTGCTTTTCTCCATGAAAACACATAGGGGTGAGAATCTCTCCTTCCTATACCCGCCTCTCTCTAGAATTAAAAAATTGAGCAATCTTGCCCAAGCACAGTGGCTCATTCCTGTAATCCCAATCTTGGCCGAGCACAGTGGTTCATGCCTGTAATGCACTTGGAGGGCTGAGGCAGGTGGATTACCTGAGCTGACAGGTTTGAGACCAGCCTGAGCCAGAGCAAGATCCCATCTCTTAAAAACAGCTGGGCACTGTGGCAAGCACCTATAGTCCCAGCAACTTGGGAGGCTGAGGCAAGAGGATCATTTGAACCAAAGAGTTTGAGGTTGCTGTGAGCTGAGACGCCATGGCACTCCATGAAGGATGACCAAGTGAGACTCTGTCTCAAAAAAAAAAAAAAATTGAGCAATTAGCATTAGAAGTAAACATGAAATATTATAATAACTGTAAATGCTTTATGGTGTATTCATGACTCAAGAAGTTGGGTTTGAGAATATGATCATTCCCCATCAGAGAGTTTCAAATTTATATTTATTCTGATTGGCTCTGGTCTCCTGTGGGACTTATGTGCAAGTGATGTCTTAGTCACCTTGTTTAATGGCTATTACCTGGCTCTCTATAAGAGTATGCCTCCCTGGGCCTGCTGAACTTGTGATGAGTAGAGGACTGGGAAGGAGAGACTGCCATTCTGATAAACTCACATTCGTCTGAATTTAAAATCTCCTGCTTCACAGCACTACAAGCCCTGAACAAATGCAAGACAGCAGGTTTGCCTTCAGCCCTCTCTCATCTCATGCACACCTTCATTTTCTTTCTGTCCCTCCCCACCAACAGATACTAAGTGTTTTAGTCAGCTTGCATTGCCTTAACAAAATGCCATAGACTAGATAGCTGAAATTATAGGATTTATTTCTCACAGTTCTGGAAGTTGGAAAGTCCAAAATCAAGGTGCCAGAGCATGACCCACATCACAAGGTCCCAAAGCTTCAGATGTAGGCATGAATATGGAGAGAAGGGAATGCATGTATGCTGTTGGTGGGATTATAAACTAATACACCAATATTAGTTTCTCCAATTTTTTTGAAAGAAATGTGGAGAATCCTTAAAGAACTAAAAGTATGCCTTCCATTTGATCCCACAATCCCTAGATATCTACACAGAAGAAAAAAATCATTTTATTGTAAAGACATTTGCACTCAAATGTTTATAGAAGCCAAATTCACAATTACAAAGACATGGAAACAACCCAAGTGCCCATCAAACCATGAATGGATTAATAAACTGTGGTATATGGATACCATGGAATATTATTAAGCCTTTAAAAAAGATGGAGATTTTAAACTTTTATATATACCTGCAGGGATTTGAAGAATATTCTCCTTAGTAAAATATCTCAAGAATGGAAAATCAAACATCTCATGTACTCATGTATACTTCAGAACCTATTCCATAAATTGAGAAGGAAGGAATCTCCCCCAACAAGTTATATGAAGCAAATATCACCCTGATTCCAAAACTAGGAAAGGACCCAACCAAAAAAGGAGAACTATAGGCCAATTTCACTAATGAAAAAATACTTAACAAAATTTTAGGTAATAGTTTATAGCTACACATTAAAAAAATTAAACATCATGATGAAGTAGGCTTTATCCCAGGGATGAAAGGCTGGTTTAACATACAGAAATCCCCTGGGTGGTACCCAGAGTTCAGTGAGTAGAGCGCTGGCCATGTACACTGAGGCTGGTAGGTTCAAACCCAGGCCAGGCCAGTTAAAATGACAATGGCAACTGCAACAAAAAAAATAGCCGATGTTGTGGCAGACTCCTTTAGTCCTAGCTACTTGGGAGGCTGAGGCAAGAGAATCACTTAAGCCCAAGAGTTTGGGGTTGCTGTGAGCTTTGACACCATAGCACTCTACCCAGGGCCAAAGCTTGAGGTTCTGTCTCAAAAAAAAAATACACAAATTCATAAATGTAATTCACCATATCAATAGGCGCAAAAACAAAGCAAAAAAGGAGCAAAAAACCATATGATCCTTCCAATAGATACAGAAAAAGCATTTGATAAAATTCAGCATCCTTTTCTAACAATAACACTTAAAAAATTGGCATAGGTGGCACATTTCTTAAGTTAATTGAAGCCATCTATGACAAACCCACAGCTAACATCATACTAAATGGAGTAAAACTGAAAGCTTTTCCACTTAGAACTAAAATCAGACAAGGATATCCACTATCATCACTATTATTCAACCTTCTTATTCCAGGAGCTGGAAGTTCTAGCCAATGTAATCAGGCAAGAGAAGGATATAAAGGGCATCCAAAAAGGGACAGAGGAGGTCAAATTCTCACTCATTGCTGATGATATGATCTTACACCTAGAAAACCCCAATGAGTCAACCACAAAATTCCTGGATGTGATCAAAAAAATATAGTATCATCTCAGGGTAAAAAAATCAATGTTCACAAATCAGTAGTCTTTGTATACATCAATAACAGCCAAGTAGAGAAGCAAATCAAGGACACAATTCCCTTCACAATAGCTTCAAAGAAAATGAAATACCTAGGAACATACCTAAGAAAAGAGGTGAAAGGTTTTTACAAAGAGAATCATGAAACCCTAAGAAAAGAAATAGCAGAAGACATTAACAAATGGACCATGTACCATGGTCTTGGCTGGAAAGAATCAACATTGTTAAAATGCCTATGCTACTCAAAGCAATCTACAGATTTAATACAATCCCCATTAAAATACCAACATTATACTTTGAAGAACTGGAAAAAATAGTACTTTGCTTTTTATGAAACCAGAAAAAAAAAACCCATATAGCCAAGGTTATTCTTAGTAATAAAAACGAAGGCAGAGGCATCACTCTACCTTACTTCAGGTTATATTACAAATCCACAGTGATCAAAACAGCATAATATTACAACAAAAACAGAGACATAGACATATGGAACAGAATAGAAAACCAAGAGATGAAACCAGTCTCTAGTTGCCATCTGATCTTTGATAAACCAAACAAAATCATACACTCAGGAAAAAAAAAAACTCTGTTCAACAAATAGTGTTGGAAGAACAGGATAACCACATATAAAATACTAAAACTGAACCCACACCTCTCACTACTTACAAAAATTGACTAAAGGGCAGTTCCTGTGGCTCAGTGGATAGGGCGCTGGCCCCATATGTGGAGGGTGGTAGGTTCGAACGCACCCCTGGCCAAACTGCAACAAAAAAATAGCTGGGCATTCTGGCAGTACCTGTAGTCTCAGCTACTTGGGAGGCTGAGGCAAAAGAATTGCCTAAGCCCAAGAACTGGAGATTGCTATGAGCTGTGACGTCACAGCTCTATATCAAGGGCAATAAAGTGAGACTCTGTCTCAAAAAAAAAAAAAAATTGACTAAAGATGGATAAAATATTAAATTTAAGACATGAAATGATGAAAAATCTTAAAAGAAAGTGTGGAAAAAACACTTCATGATGTCAGACTGGGGAAAGATTTTATGACAAAGACATCAGTGGCAATCACAACAGTAAAAATAAACAAATGGGACTTAATTAAGTTGAAAAGCTTCTGTACAGCTAAGAACACAAGTAAAGCAAAAAGACAGTCTTAATAATGGGAAAAGATATTTGCATGTTATGAATCTGACAAAGTGTTGATAACTAGAATCTATAGAGAACTCAAATTAATCAACAAAAAAAGAACAATCCCATCTTTCACTGGGCAAGAGATATGAACAGAACCTTCTCTAAGGAAGACAGACAAATGGCTAACAAACACATGAAAAAATGCTCATCTTCCCTAATCATCAAAGAAATGCAAATCAAAACCACCTAACTGAAAATTAGCCCACATCACAAAGTCCCAAAGCTACAAATGCTGGTGTGGATGTAGAGAAAGGGGAACACTTTTTCACTGTTGGTGGGACAGCAAACTCATACAGCCTCTTTGGAAAAAAATACGAAGAATCCTCAAAGATCTCAAATTAGATTTCCCATTTGACTCCACAATCTCACTACTCAACATCTACCCAGAAGAAAAAAAATAATTTACCATAAGAACATTTGCACTAGATAGTTTACTACCGCTCAATTTATAATCACCAGGAGGTGGAAACAACCTAAATGCCTATCAACTCAGGAATGGATTAACAAATTGTAAAAAATAAATAAATAAATAAATAAATAATGCTTGGCGCCTGTGGCTCAAGTGGCTAAGGGGCCAGCCATATATACCTAAGGTGGTGGGTTCGAATCCAGCCCGGGCCCACCAAAACAACAATGATGGCTGCAACCAAAAAACAGCCGGGTGTTGTGGCAGGCGCCTGTGGTCCCAGCTACTTGGGAGGCTGAGGCAGGAGACTCACTTGAGCCCAGGAGTTGGAGGTTGTTATGAGCTGTGATGCCAGAGCATTCTACCCACGGGCATAGCTTGAGGCTCAGTCTCAAAAATAAATAAATAAATAAATAAATAAAATAAAAATTAAAAAAAAAAATTGTGGTATATGTGTACCATGGAATACTATTCAGCCATAAAAAGATAGTGCCTTCACATCTTTTGTAATATCTTGGTTGGAGCTGAAACACATTCTTCTTAGTAAAGTATCACAAGAACGGAAAAACAAATATCCAATGTACTCAATACTAATATGAAGCCAGTAGATGATCTAATGCATGCCCAAATAGGAGAAAAACTCATTTTAATTCAAGTTGGGGGGAGGGGTATAATGAGAGAGGGTGATGAGGTTAGGGTGTTCTCACTGGATGAGCACGGGAGGTGGAGGGGGTTGGCATGCCTTTTGTGGGGGGAACATAACATAAGATGAACTCTAACTAACAAAACCAAACATTTTGACCTGGTTGCTTGTATCCTCACATTAACCTAAAATAAATTAAAAATTAATTAATTAATCAATTAAAGCCAAAAAATTGCAATACTGAAACTCTGCTGGTATGGACTACAACTAGAAGATCCTTCCTTATTTCAAGAAATGGAAATATAATTCATCAAACTGGTCACATTTTGCTGCATGAGAACAGATATTTGACTCTACCGCCAAAGTATAAACACACTAGCGCAGTGGTTCTCAACCTTCCTAATGCCACAGCACTTTAATACAGTTCCTGTGGGTCGCGACCCACAGGTTGAGAACCACTGCACTAGCATGAGCTTCTAAGGAAATATTAATACTGCACATTAATTTCAATAAAGGGCAAGATCATAACAAAACAAAAGTAACTCATTCTGCTCATTCCCTGAAATTAAAGTTTCGCTTTACATTTGTATTTGACAAACTCAATACAAGTCCTAAAATTATGTTTTCCAAAGTAGTTAGCTAACCAAATATCCAATTGGAATCGTTAAATGCTAATGTATTCTTTTAAAGATAGTGCTTAGCACCAAGTTAAAAACAGATATACATTTACAACTTCTAGAAGCAGCATTTTAAAACAGATACAAATGCAGAATATATAAATAAGCAAATAAACTGTATAGCAGAATCAAAAAATTATTGGCAGAAAAATAAAAATCAGATATATAAAGTAATCCCAAACGCCCATTAGAGAGGCTATGCCATGGCAGGCTCAGAAGTGAACTAGCTGTACCCCTCAAAGCCCAGTACCTTCCTGCTTCCCAGAGATCACTTCTGCCTGAGACTGTGAAAAGAGGAAGTCAAATTCCAGCGGTAAATCTTTCACTAAGTCAGCCAAGATAGCCAACTGCTTCCTGCAAGAAAGAACAAAAAAAATCCCAAAGTTAATCGTTAAACTATCTTCTCATAAATTGCCTCAACTTGTCCTTTTATGACCCGACTGTTCATTCATATCATCCACTTGTCAAGCTCTGCTTCTTTTTGGTAACTCCTTTGATTTCAAAGGTTTAAAATACCTCCAGGTATACAGCCATCTACATAAAAGACAATATGATAATAGTAATACTTCTCCCTTATGTAATATTATAATTCAAATAGTGTTAAAAGATGAGACCATGGTTCTGTGCCTCTCACAAGCTAAGTACAAATAAGCCACAGGAAATCACAGCACAGTTTCACAATCTGTAATACAGATGCAATTATATTATTCTTAACTATAGTGAGAAAAGATATTAAATTAAGGAACATAATCTTATCCTTAGATCTTACACAATACAGAAACAATACCTAACATTACCACACAAGAAGTACTGTTAGTTCCACAAGGTTTCTAAATATAATCCATTAAATAGCTAACAATTAACTATTTAATCTCCTTTTCCATATTTGAAGGGTTGATTTTTTTTTCTTTATAAAAATATTACCATTTGGGCTTGGTGCCCAGAGCTCAGCGGCTGAGGCACTGGCCACATACACCTGGGCTGGTGGGTCTGAACACAGCCCAGGCCTGCCAAACAACGACAACTACAACCAAAAAATAGCTGGGAGTTGTGGCAGGCACTCTGTGGCCCCAGATACTTGGGAGACTAAGGCAAGAGAATCGCTTAAGCAGAAGAGCTTGAGGTTGCTGTGAGCTGTGACACCACAGTACTCTATCAGGGGGTGATATGGTGAGACTCTGTCTCAAAAAAATAAAAATAAAAAAATAAAAAATAAAAATATCACCATTTGAAAACCCCAGATTAGGATCAAAATCCAAAGGACATAACAACATTTCTTATTTGGGGATAACACTTGAAATTTGTTATCTATAATGTCATCCTCTTTCCTCTGACATTTCAAGTATGTTGTCAATATCAGACAAAGAAAAACAAAGAAATGAAGCTGGAGTACAAATATAAATCTAGAGAAAATGTTAGTCAAAAATAAGACCACTCGGATCAGGAGTGACCGCTTAAGGAGAGACCACTCGCTTAAGCCCAGGAGTTAGAGATTGCAGTGAAGTATGATGATGCCACTACACTCAAGCCTGAGTGACAGAATGAGACTCTGCCACAAAGAAATTAATAAACAAATAAGACCAATTATCTTGGATTTTTAAAATTATTCATTACAAAAATACTCTACTAGGCAGTTGTCAGCATGACTAAGCGAAGAATGTTTTTAGCATGTAAAAGCCAAGAATTACATTTGCAATAATATAATCTTCCAATTGAATGTCAAGTACAGTTTCTAAAAAAGTACATTGTTGTACATAATAAATTCTTGCAATAAGAATTTCATATGGAGAACAAGAGGGGCTATTATTCCTTCCCTATTGCGGGTATGCTTTAAGCTACCCATAAAGAGATCTTGTTGCTTTGGGTTACGAACAGGCATCAATATATGTTACAGTCTTGGATATAAGTTACTAAAACAACCGTTCTAAAGGGCGGTTCAGGACCATGTTTCAAAATTTTAGATGTCTTTAACCTTTGATCCAGCTGTCACACTTTTACAAATTTATTCCAAGGAACCCTCCCGATTCCCTTTCTTATCAGATCTGAATACTGGTCTTGGTGGTTGTAAAAAGAAGAAAAGTAATACTGAAGCTGACCTCACATCGTTGTAGTGTGGTATATATCATGTGGGCTAGTTTCAAACAAAGTTGAAAAAAAAAAGAAAAAAAATTACAAATTTATTCCAAGGAAATCATCCAGAGAAGAATACAGAGAGAAATGCTGCAGCATTATTTGAAACAATGAAAAAACTAAAAATAACATAGTAATTAGATATATAATTTATGGCACAGCCATACAATGCAATACTATACAGATGTTAAAAGAAATGAGGTCAGGGCAGTGCCTGTGGCTCAAGGAGTAGGACACCGGCCTCATATACTAGGGGTGGTGGGTTCAAGCCTGGCCCCAGCCAAAACTGCAAAAAAAACAAAAAAAGAAAGAAATGAGGTCAAATGGGTACTCCTCAGCCGTAAATAAATAAATAAATAGTGAACCAATAGATTTTTCAAAAATCTGGGTGGCACTGGCAACCATTCTTCTAAGTGAAGTTTCATAAGAATGGAAAAACAAACACCATATGTACTCATTATTAAATTGGAACTAATCTATCAACCCCCATGAGCAAGCACATTTGGTAGTGAAATTCAACACAGCACAAAGAAAGCAGTTGGGAGGTGTAAATTCACACCTAACAGGTCCAGTGCACCCTGTATATGTGAGAGGCACACTCATAACTGACTCAGAGTGTACAAAAGCAATTCATGTAACTGAAACATTTGTACCCCACAGTATTCTGAAATATAAATAAATAACAACAAAAAAAGAATTGAGGTCAATTTATATCTATGTGCTGACATAAAAAGATGTCCAAAATATTTTGTTGAGTTCTAATAGGTTACAAATCATTGTGTAAAATACAATCCCATTTATGTTAAAAACTAAAAACCAAAAAACCTCTCAAACATTCTTCATGTTCTACAAAGGGATAGGATAGAACTTTCATTTTCTAAAATTCAATATTGCTTCTTTATTTTAAAACTTTAATGACAATAAATGTTGATAACTGTTGGAAGCTGGATGGTGAGTAAATGTGGATTTTATTGCACTGGTCTCTTTACTGTTACATACAGATATGCAAAATTTTCTAAAACAAAGATTATTCTTTTATTAAATACTACCTTATATTACCTTTGTAATTTTTATAAGTGCATTTCCCTTACAAAATTGAAGGGAGATGGAGGAAATAAAATCAGGTGATAGTAGATTCAAAATACAGTCCAGATGATTCAGCTCTATTTTGAATATTACTCATAAATGCTAACAAATTAGCAAAGTGTTAATCATGTAAAACAGGTTCTTGTAGTGACAGTCACACTTACGTCAACAACCACCCTGGCCTTTGAAGCAGCAATGATTTCATAAGCCCAGAACAGATATACGCATCATTGAGAGACATGATCAAAAACAAGTTGAAAGAAGAAAATGCAAGTTTCTTTAAAAATTCTTAAAATATGGCTTGGCGCTTATGGCTCAAGTGGCTAAGGTGCCAGCCACATACACCTAAGGGGGCGGGTTCAAATCCAGCCTGGGCCCGCCAAACAACAATGACGGCTGCCACCAAAAAAAATAGCCAGGTGTTGTGGCAGGGGCCTGTAGTCCCAGCTACTTGGGAGGCTGAGGCAGGAGACTCACTTGAGCCTAGGAATTAGAGGTTGCTGTGAGCTGTGATACCATAGCACTCTACCCAGGGAGATAGCTTGAGGCTCTATCTCAAAATAAATAAATAAAAATAAATAAATAAATAAAAATTCTTAAAATAAAATAAATATTAATATTCAGAGCCTCACACCGACAACTACCATCTTAGATAAATGGGGTGGAGCTACAGAGTGAGTTTTGTTTGGATGGAAGTTTCTTTAACAAACAGAGGTAACGCTGAACGGTGCCAGGAGGTGAGGTTACAGTCTTCCTTGCTACTGACACACAAAAGGTAGCCAAACCACCAGTGGAGTTCCTCTGTCCAGCCCTGCTGTCAGCTCTGCCTTTCTGACCTCAAGTCAACTTTTTCTCTGGCCTTCCTCCCTTTTCTTTAGTTGTGAGACCTCAAAGGCCACTTAGTCTTTGTGATCTCCTGTGACATCTGCACTCTTCCCAGGGTTTCTAAAAATCAATGTCAATATTACCTATATCCAAAGCAAAAATTCTTTTTATTTTATTTATTTATTTATTTTGAAACAGATTCTCAAGCTGTCACCCTGGGTAGAGTGCTATGTTGTCATAGCTCACAGCAACCTCCAACTTGGGCAGAAGCAATCCTTTAACCTCAATTTTCTTCTATTTTTAGTAGAGAGGGTCTCACTTTCTGACTGGTCTCAAACTCATGAGCTCAAGCAATCCACCCACCTTGGCATCCCAGAGTGCTAGGATTATAGGTGTGAGCCACCGTACCCCACACAAAAGCAAAAATTCTCAATTGCAAACAGTATAATTACAACTTTGGAGAAATTACATGGAAATGGACAGAGAGAAAGGAATGCAACAAAATGACACAGTTTTAATAAGATAGTGGGACGATAAGTTTTTGGTTATTTTTTTTAATTGAGACAGAGTTTCACTTTGTCAACCTTGGGAGAGTGCCATGGTGTCATAGCTCACAGCAACCTCAAACTCTTAGGCTCAAGCAATTCTCTTGCCTCAGCCTCCCTAGTAGCTGGGACTACAGGCACCCACCACGATGCCTGGCTGTTTTTTGTTTGTTTGTTTGTTTGTTTAGCAGGCCCGGGCCAGGTTTAAACCTACCAGCCTCAAAGCATGTGGCTAGCGCCCTACCACTAAGCTACAGGCACCCAGCCGTATTGTAAGTTTTATTGTTTTTTTTTAATGAGGTAAGGTTGCAGCTGTAACAGCTAAAGTTTGGTTTGAAAAATAAGTAAAAACAAAAGTTTTGAAAAAACAAAATATATGGGGAGATAAACAAAGAAATAGAAGACTTCTCATATTGACAAATGGCTATATAAATAATCTGCTTCAGGACAGTAAACCAAATAGTACACCAATAACTGTGTGTCTCAATAGAAGGAAAGAAGGCCACTGAAAGAAGCATCGATGTGTAAGTCTGCCATTAGGAGTAGAGTCTTACGTGTATGACTGAGGTTTTTGCTGGGTTGTTATCTGAAGGAAAAGTGTAAGTATAAAAATTAAACTCTGTAGGAAAAAAGACTGTTTACAAAGGAAAATAGTTAAGCTAATAAGAAATACTAGATGCCTATGAGACTATGAACATTCCAGGAAGATGAATTCTAAATTTAAGATTGGCAATGGGCTTGGCGTCTGTGGCTCAAGCAGCTAAGGTGCCAGCCACATACACCTAAGGTGGCAGGTTCGAATCCAGCCCAGACGCGCCAAACAACAATAATGGCTGCAACCAAAAAATAGCCAGGTGTTGTGGCAGGCACCTGTGGTCCCAGCTACTTGGGAGGCTGAGGCAGGAGACTCGCTTGAGCCCAGGAGTTGGAGGTTGCTGTGAGCAGTGAAGCCATGGCACTCTACCCAGGGGAACAGCTTGAGGCTCTGTCTCA
>CAUYQV010180206.1:0-12640 GCA_963574575.1 Galagoides demidoff
GCTGCCATGTGGCTATTTCACCAGAATATGAGTTTTATATTATTTTTATTAATTTTATAATGTTAAACTGTAATAATAACAAATATTGCCGAGAAGTGATTATGGAGAACTGCTTATCAAAGTTTGCATTGTTGTCAGGCCGGCCCCACCTCCGCCCCGCCCCCCCGCCATGTTGTCCCGCCTTACCAATGTTAAAATCTGGTCAACCTACCCTCACAGCAATTGTGGGGGAACTACCCCAGCATGTTGCAGTGCAGGGGATCTGCCGGGAGACCTTGGGTGAATAATCTAGTGACTGAGCTGCCCAAAGTGGGGGGCTGAGACACTGGGGAAGTGCGGAGATCCAAGCGTTTGGCAGATTAACAGCCTTGGCCCTCAGGGGCATTGAGGGAAACGATTTGGTGCACTGGATAAGAAGGCAGCCACACCAGGAAAGATCCCAGGGATAAGTGCTTTCCTTGGAAACTTCTGCTTGGCCAATGTTCATGGTCTGGAGTGCCTTTTAAGTGGGCTGAGAAGACCTTTGGGGTCCTAAGCCTGCCAGGTCTGTGAAATCAGCTGAGGCCTCTACTCTCCATCTTGTACAGCTATATCAACGTTGAGTTTAACTTCTCATCCCTTAGAAGTTCACCTCTTGCCCAGACAATATTTGCCAAGATATATATACTGTTTGGTTTTTTTGCTTTGGGGATTTTTGTTTGTTGTTTGTTTGTTTGTTTTTTTTTGTTTTTTTCCTTTTCACTAACCCGGGGGGTTTCTTTTGGTGCCCCCTAAAAAAAAAAAAAAAAAAAAAAAAAAAAAGAAAAAAGAAAATTCCTGAAATTCCAATAATTGGGATACTGGACGGTTATGCCAATGAAACAATGAGCAAGGGAGGAGGTTCACGAGCTACACCAGTGAGAAGTTTTGGATACAAGTAGAAATGCCCTTATTCCAAATTCCTAAGAAAAGAATACAGAAAAAAAGAAAAAAACAAACATGCCATCTCATTTCTTCTGGGTGTTTTCATTCTCAAAAAATTAGAAATTTAAACATCCATCTACTGTAGAATTTTCAAATGATGGCTTGCTCTTACAATTTGATAAATTCAATTCACCTTAAAATCCACATTTTATAGAGTGTTCCTATGTATGCTTGATAAAATCGCAACACTTAATTTCATAGCCAGAGATTTTCAATTAGCATACTCATTTTTGACAGCAATTTGGATAGTAGTGTGACAGCTTCAGTATAGATTCAAAATTGAAAGTGCCATCAATGGCCAAATGTATTTTAGATTGCTATTTTTCAACTTTTACAAGAAAAATTAAACTGTAAATGAAATTCAGTTGTATGAAAATCTGGCTGCATTCTGCAGAATTCTTGGGTGAGACTTAAGGTTGGGAAATAGCCCATTTTAATAAGTGTTTATTGAAAATAATCAAGGATGCATGATCCAAATTATCTTTTTAAAATATTTTATTATGATTGAATTGAAAATTCAGCTTTTCAAATGTAAGAACTTCTTGTGTCATAATACACAAAAATGCATGAAATTGCACTATGAAATTTAAATGATTAAACTACATGATTATTCATATCCTGCAGCTGCTTTTACTTTAGAGAAAATGTATTTCAGCTTACCATGTGACATTTAGGTATTCTATGCCCTACAACTTATATTAAGAACATTCAAGTGCTTATTAAATGCAAACATATTAATGAATTGTGGACCGAGACTAGATAATATCCAAGTCATACATTATGAAAAAAATTCCAAAGTAACCAGGAGTAAAGATGAAAAATATATAATGCTTCTTCCACTAAATATGTTTTAAATCACAGCAATGACATCAAGATTGAAGCAAATTCAGTTTATATCAGATGTACTGGGTGGTGATGAAGAGGTAAGATTCAAATGGTCAATAAGAATGCACTTGGTAATCCATTACTCTACCTTACTGGTCAACATTATTTATAAAATGTTTTATATCCTGAATCACCTTAGTAAACACCTTTAAGACTACAGTCTTGCCTCAAGGGCTTATGTGCAGTAAGTTCAATATATTAGAAGTTTTTAAAACTTATTTTTTGATGGAACTAATAGTGCAATTATGCTCATATCCAAAATTAAATAGGAAATAAGAAACTGATATAGTTACTTTGCAGGGAGCAATGTAGACTGGAAAACTGAGGTAGAATGAAGGACACGTATCAGAAAAAATTTCCTGTCCCTGTCCAATAGTGAAAGCAAAGGGGACATTCTGGAAGCTGTGTGAATGTCTACAAACCTTGCATTAGAAAAAAATGTCTGATTTTGTTTTTGAAGGCGTATTTCAGTGCAGGCAGCAGAATTACTGGTTTTCCCTAGCACATACCAGATTTACAATGTGGCCAAGTCCTTTAAGCCTCTGTTGTCTTAACTCTCAAGAGGAGGCCATTACCAAAGCCACCCCATACAGAGATAACAATAAAATGAATAATACCTGTGAACAGAAATGAGATTATCACAGAAGTTACTCACTCTCATTATGGCCATTATTTCCAGATGTTTTAAAGCCTCCAATAAACGCTTCCCAAGATACATCAGTATCAAATAAACAAGGAAAGCAAAAATTTCTTACTGATTTTGGATTTGACCTTTGGTCACTCTTTAAAGCAGCGACTGTAAAGCAGCATTTTACCGGGTATGAATTTCTGGTCCCTACTACTTCAGATGTTAAATAAAGTGAAATTCAATAGGAGAATAATTTTTGAGTAATAATGTTTATGCCTACTGGACTTTTTTCAAAGGTTAACTCAGAACAGAAGCTTCATTTTATAAGTCACTATAGGGTTTGCGATTAGCCTATGATTTACTCGAAAACCAAGAGATTAGATATTGCTATAAATCTGTAATCGATATGTTTATTTATTTATTTTGTGATATGTCCTGATGTTTTGTCTCATTAATAATCAATTCTGTTTTACCTTTTCTAATCATTCATATGTTCTTATCTTCTGTTCTAATTAAAAACAATGTCTGAAAATAAAGTTTTCCAAAAATTTAAAACTGCAAGCAAAAAATAGACTACTAAGAATCTGAAATTACTACCATGAAGAAAATATTCAGATAGAGAAAATGACAAATGAAATAAAGCTATTTTCCTAATTATATCTTAAAATAGAAAGTCATGACGTAGGTAAAGCTTTTTAAATATCTCCATCAGTTTGCTTATCTATGTTTTATATTTTTGTGACTAGCTGAGGATTATTTTTATTAGTAAAAATAATGTTGACAAAAGGAACCTCTAAATAGTAAAAAATACAACTAAGAATTAAAAGTTATCTCTAAATCTAACATCCAGAATTGATCATATTTGCTGAACTTTTCTTATAGTCTTCCTTTTTACATACATCACACAAATATACCATGAAATACACTTTAGATGTGCACAGTTTTATACTTAACATATATGGATCCATGATAAACCTACCATCTTTAAACCTTTATTTTATTCAATATTATGCCATAAGCAACATTTGTTACGTATAACCTGATGAGTTTAAAAATTTCTTCCAAATTTTCACCAGGATCAACTGTCTCGCCATGAACAAGGCATATGCATTAACACAGAAAATACTTCATTGGAATAAATTCTTAGTGGTAGAATTACTAGAAAGCATATGAACTTTACGGAGTAGCTTCAGAGCATTTGTATCAATTTTGACTCATCCCTGCAATAAATGAGAGTGAATAAGTTTCCAATCCTGTCAATAAAAGATTTTATTAGTCTTTATAATTATTCAGGATGAAAAAAAGGTCATGATTATTGATGTTTTTGCCAATACTAATGAGATTAAGCATCTTTTGAAACATATTTTGGGGCATGTGAAAATTAATTCTTTGCCTTTTATCTCCCTTGTTAAGTTCTCAGGTATATTGGAGGTACTCGCACCTGTTGCGTTACTTGCCAGTTCTATCTCCAATTGTATCCCTGAAGTCTCCACCTGTCTTTATTTTGGCCGATCTCCTCTAATGGACATCTCTCACACACATGGATGACTCCTGTTTACTTGACACCTGATTCATTGTATGCCCCTTCAAAGTACTGTGTATGCAAGATGAAAATCCTTTTTATTTAAAGCAAAGTAAATGTCTTAACACAATAATTAAGTAAAGGAGATGAGGCAAATATTATCCAGTGCAATATATGAAATCATCCCACATTGTACTCCATAAATGCATTGATGTATACAGAATCTATGTGTTTATGACTTAATAAAAAAAAAAGTAAAAACACATTGCATGGATTTTTGTATAATTTAAATTCCCACTGAATAACTTAAAGAAAATCCAAATCTTACTATAGTCTGTGAAACCCTATGTCATATCACTCCAATACCACCTATCTTTTATATTCATTATCTATTGCTACATAAAATTATCTGAAAATGTAGGGGCTTAATGTAGTAAATGTTTATTATTCCACACATTTTCTGAGGATCATAAATCTGGGAAAAAATGAGCTAAGCATCTGTAGCTTAAGATCTTTAATGAAGTTGCAGTCAAGCTGTTTGCCAAAGTTGCAATCTCTGAAGACTTTTGGGGCCGGGGGATTCGCTCTAAGCTCACTAACATGTTTATTGGCAGGAGACTAGTTCGTCTCCCTGTGAACCACTGGGCCGATCACAACAGGATTTCCCCCAGAGCAAGAGATCCATGAGAAAGGAAACAGTGACCAAGAAAGAAGCCAGAATCTCTCTTGTAACTTTATCTCAGAAGCCACATCTATTCTGCCTTATTAACCACACAAACCAATCTGTACAATGTAAGAACAGACTCTCTCACTGGCTGTGATCACACCTTGCTACCTATACTACAGCCATAGAACCTTCTTTCAATTTCTTGCATTTTATCCATTATTTCTGTTTGAAGACTTTATATTACCTGATCTCTTTGCCTGTAATAATTTTTCCCAGATCACAGCTTGACTGATTCTAATACAGTATTCAGGTTCAAATGCATCCACTCTGAAGAAAATGTGAACCTATTTGTGTTTGCTGATTTCCTCATTCTCTCTTCTTTCCTAGGATACATGTTAATGAGAACAAAGACCATATATCTGCCGGGTCCAGTCCCATGCATAAAATAAATGCCTGGCAAAGGATAAGTATCTCTGTGAAAGTTATTTATTTGTTAGCATCTACATGAAAACAAAACAACATATACTAGAAATCTTTTTATACACCATGAATGGAAAATATTTTGTATTTTTCTTTTTCCATCTTAAGTATTTTGCATTTAACATGAAGAGCACAGACTAGCACACTAACATGTACATGTGTCTATATTATACTAGGTCTTATGTTGTAACTAGTTCTTAAAAATCAGTGGCTCAAGTCTCTATGGTAACAGTAGGGAAGGGAAGTCAACATTTACTGAAAATATATGATAATATGTAGTTAAAAATAGAAACTTTTCTAGAACATTCTAAACATTTATTTTTTTTTTACATTAAGCAATTTAGCTTCAGAGAAGTTAATTGCTTCTCCAAAGTTGCAGTATTAATGCTGAAAAAGCAACATTTTACTTAGATCTGCAGGATGTCAAAGACATCCCTCTTGTAATTCTATTCTCTAGTGGGAAGACTGAGTAACGTAATGAAAGTTCGACAATGGTATTTATTGTTGTTCATTTCTGTCAGTGAAATGGTACTAATACACTTCCTCTTTCATTTGTTAAGCTAACATGTTTCTAATCAAGATCCATTGATAATAAAGGAGTCACTAACACATACAAATAAAATGATTAACATTAGGCAATGTTCACCTAATTACAAAAACTCTGTTTTCCTGTTACAGCAAAACGCATGCCCATTTTCCAAGGTGGCATGACAGTATAAAACACATACCCATCTTTCTAAAAACTAGATTCCATTATTCAGCTCTTACCAAACAAAAGAAAAGATACCCAACGAACTGAATGTGCTACACTCTTCCAAAGTATAGGAGCATCACAAAATTTTTCCCTTCAAAAATAGCAATTTTGAAGCTAATTTAGTGCAAGCTTTTGATTTCAGTGAGAAAAACTGGCTATTTCATATATTATTCACATTTTTTATTTTTGATTACATATTTCTCTATTATGTGTGGTCTTTGTGTGTGTGTATATATATATATGTATTTTCCCAATTAATTGCTATTATATTGCCTTACTTGTTATTCTGTTTGGGTTTTCTGGATATTTTTTTTCAGTGTTTATTTGATGACCATTCCCTTCAAATAATCAGCCTTTTGTTAAGTTTCCTGAGTTCAACTGCAGTTCCACACAGATCCAGAAATGGAAAGTGTCCAGATCTGAGATTTGGTCATTTCGTTTTCTGCTGGTAACAAACGACTAACCATAGACACTGTTAGAGAATTTCTTAGATTACATTTAAAAATAAATTGAGATTTCAGGGAATACTTCCTTGGAAGATTTCACCCCCCAATACTAGCTGTTTGGTAAACTTGGATTTTCTACAGCTGCTGAATTTTTGAGTTTCCTAGGAGACAGTAAGCTAGCGTCACTCTCTTAAAAAACGATGAAAGCTCTCTTAGTCTGGGCCTATGCCTTGTTGATTCACAAGAATGAATCCTTTGATAAAAAAGACTAGACAAGAAGGCGTGCATTAGATGATGAGATTTAAAACTATTTATGACTGATTTCGTATAGAATTATAAAGTCAGAAAACTATGATAAAACATTAGAAGATATTTCATAATAATATAAGAGGTGGGTTTTTTTTGTTTGTTTGTTTTGTTTTGTTTTTTTTTACTTTTTGCCTTAATCAACACCTTTTAGAAAAATAAGAACATAAAGAGAAAAAGAGAAGTATGTTTGCCTGGTCCTTCCTTCCTTCCTTCCTTCCTTCCTTCCTTCCTTCCTTCCTTCCTTCCTTCTTTCCTTCCTTCCTTCCTTCCCTCCTTCCTTCTTTCCCTCCTTCCTTCCCTCCTTCCATCCTTCCATCCCTCCTTCCCTCCTTTTTCTCTCTTTCACCCCTTTCCTCTTTCTTTTTCTCCCCCTCTCCATATCTGAATAAATAAATAAATTAATTAATTAATTCCAAACCAAAGACAGGTTGGTTCACAGAAAATCCTTTTCAAACTCATTAAAAATACCATTGTGATCTTTCCACCTGAATTTTTATAATGAGCAAAGTTAGAAAATCAATATATATGAATATCTCCTCTCACAATTTTTTATCTCCTTTTTCTCACCAACTGATCACAGCACTTTACAGATAGTTACATGTGAAAAATGTTCCTGCAATTCTCTTCCTTTCCTTCAATTGTCTGCTTTACCTCTATGATTTGTCAATTAGTGAAATGCCTAAAAATGTGATTAAAAGTCCAATTTACCTCTGTGAAACATACTGTTACGCTTCATAGCCTTCTGTATGGTCCCTGGAACTTACTAAAAAGCTATACCATATATAGCTATGCCATATATAGAATCTTTAAATTCTTAAAGAATTAAAGATTAAATCATTACATTCTCAAAACCCCTTTAAACTGAGAAATATAGGTAGTTATTCTAGTAGAAATTTATGTAGTATGTTATCATTTTAAAACAAAACAAAATAAATATAAAAAATGATTTTTAATCTAAATTAATGTTACTATATAGTTAGGATTATTAAGCCTCTGCTGCAGTTACCTTAACCCTAAAGTGTCATGTTTTAACACAAAAAGGGTGTGTTCTGCTCTTTCTTCATCTCTGGCTAAGGGCAGCAGGGGGCTCTCTCATCATTGCACTCAGCCTCAGGATGCTGCAAAGGGCTTCAGCCCAGGGGTGACACACTCCACTCACTCTTCACTGGCCAAAGCTTGTCACGTCCCAGGCCCAACTTCAGAGACAAGTATTTACAAACCTGGCACACAGAAGGAAGCC
Source organism: Galagoides demidoff (assembly GCA_963574575.1). Lineage (NCBI taxonomy): Eukaryota > Metazoa > Chordata > Mammalia > Primates > Galagidae > Galagoides > Galagoides demidoff. The sequence continues at coordinate 7,895 of CAUYQV010180206.1, forward strand.
CTGGAAGATAGACAGGTCTAGTAAATGCACTTTGTAAATTGGGAAGGATATGATTTTGAGTAGTAGCTCTTAGTGAAGACAAAAAAAGTGAACAAACAATTGTCACAAGGGTGGTAAATAGTGAAGATGAAGTTCACATTTGGGTAGAAAACCAGCTAATGATTTTAAATTTACCTTGATTCTCAAGAGGGTATGCCTGTGCCTGTTGTAGTATGTATTGCTGAGTTCCCAAAGTTAAAACTCAGTTTTTAAGAAATGATAATTATGGAATGAAAGCCACAAAGGAAATATGATATATTTTCTATTTCATAATTAGCAATGATTATGTGTTGCTTTATTTTTCATACATCTTTTCCATTTTTATCAATATTTATGTATTGTCTATTATTTATGTAGGTATGCTACCCCTGCATATTATATTTTAAGGGAAACTAAAAGATTGGGTATGTAATATTTATTTACATAATTCTAAGATTAAAATTAGGTAATATGTGTGAAAACACTTTCTAAGGAGTAAATCCCATAGTCTCATATAAGTTAACAATTATTATTCTCTTTGCAATGTCTTAGAAATGGACACTATGACATATAACATACATGGTGTGTCCTCAAATACCACCATATTCTTTAGTTTTCCTTGGGGGATAGTGTGGGGAACAGTTAAGATATAGGCAGTATATCAACATAACAGTCAAATGCGTTAGAATCTAAGGGATTGGGAAAATAGATCCATTTGTTACAGTAAAACAGGTGAAATGAGGCAGAGATTCCTAAAAGAAGTTACTTCCCAAAAAGTAACCATGTATCTGTGTGGGCAGATCCTGCACAGGGAAAGAAAACAAGAGCAGAGTTACTGGGAGAAGACACAAGCCAGAGAACATAAACACAAAAGGCCAAACAGAGGCATTAGAAGAATGAAAAGCCAAGTAAATCAAAAGGCAACATCAGTGGAACTAGACTCAGCTGTCAAAAACGTATCAATATTGTTTACTACCAAACTGAATAGTTTGCAAGATATTTTCCTGCCTGATAACAGGAAATGTAATACAGGGAAACCCAAGAAAACCTAGTCACTTTCAGGTCCCTGTATTCGTATCAAAATTTTCCCCTCTCCCTGTTTCTACATGGCCATCATGTGGGTCTGGGTACCTGCCTGACATTGAGATTCAGTCCAGGTGTCCACTTACATGCTTCCCTCCTGGCAGCAGTGATCACAGACTTCTCTCTTTCTTTGCCTCTGCTGACATGCCTATGGTCTCATCAGATTCTAGTTCTCAGTGACTGTGTTCAGCAGATCCTCAGTTCTTCTTGATATTATCTCATAAGCTTTATGCATACATTTCTTTGGGGACTTCTCTTTTGTTTATCAAATATGGAATGTACAATCTTTTCCTCTCTACAAAGCACAGCCTTATGATATAAAAATCTTTAAAAATATGATTTCTGCCATAGATTAACAAAATTGTTTTAGACATTAAAGCTAAGAAATATATATTTTGTTCTCTGTATCTGACTGTCTAGGCTCATCTTCTGGGGGCAAAACTACAGTCCGTTATGATGTTGAAAAGGTAGAAGGGTTAAAAGTGAAGGAAGGGAAGAAAGAAAGAAAGGATGAGTGGAAGGAGGGAGAGCTAAAGAAAAGAAAAAAAGAAGGAATGGAAGAAGGAGGGAAGAAACTAAAACTTTGATACCATATGACTTAATTCCCTAATCTGCTGCTGATCAACAGAAAAAAAGGAACAAACAAAACACAAAGTAATTGGCTTGCGATGGAAAAGGATTTAAATCTAAGACATGAAATAATAAAATCTCTAGAAGAAATAATGGGGAAAGCTCTTGATAATATTGGCCCAAGGAAAGACTTTATTGGGAATCACAGAAACACAAAAAATAAATAAAAGGGACTCAATCAAGCTAAAAAGCTTCCGTACAGCTAAGGACACAATAATTAAAGCAAACAGACAACCTTCTTAACGAGAAAGGAATTTACCTGTTACAGATCTGACAAAGGGCTAATAACTAAAATCTACAGAGGCCTCAAACTAAACAACAAAAAAAGAGCAAACAGTGCCATTTGTCACTTGCCGAGAGACATGAACAGACCTCCTCTGAAGAATATAGGTGATTGGCCTACAAATACGTGCAAAAATGCTCATCTTCCACAAATATCAGAGAAATGCAAATAAAAATGACCTTGAGATATCACTTAACTCCAGAAAGAACTGCAGATATCATGAAGTCCCAAAGCTGCAGTTGCATTTGTTGTGGAGAGACAGGAACACACTTTATTTTACGTGTATTTTATCACAATTAAAGAGAGGTATGGTGGCATGCACCTGTAGTCTCAACTATTCTAGCTGAAGACTAGTTGAAACTAGTGCAGCCCCTTTGTGAAGAAGTATGGAGAGTCCTCAAAGAACCAAAAGTAGACCTTCATTCCATCCTGCAATATCATTACTAGGTATCTACCCATACCCAGAAGAAGAAAAAATACCTTAAGGTCATTTCCATTAGAATGTTTATTTTAGCTCCATTTACAATCACCAAGATATGGAATCAACCAAGTGCCCATCAATCCACGAACAGATAAATAAACTGTGGTATATGTATACTATTCAGCCATAAAAAGTGGAGACTTTACATCTAGTGTACTTCTCTGGATAGATTTGGAGAACATCCTCCTAAGTATCACAAGGATAGAAATGAAAGTATCCAACGTACTCATTACTGACATGAAACCAATACATGAACAACTACACTCCCACATGAAAGAAAAACACAACTACATCCACATGGGAGGAGGGATGAGAAGGGAGGAGGGAGGAGTTTGTTGTGCCACCACCTAACTGGCACAATCTAAGAGTACATTTCACACCTCCTGGGTGAAGGACTCAACTGCAATTTAAACTCTAGCTAACAAATACAAACATTGTAACCTAATTATTTGTACCCTTATAACAATCTGAAATTTAAAAAGAAAGAAAGAAACACAAAGTCCAAAATAGTAGCAAGATTAGCAAAGTTTCGTGACTCAAGTGTAGTCCGTAATACAGAGGTAGAGATGAGATAGCAGGATGGATTAGGTGAACGGAACAGCTATCATAGCATTCAGATTAATGAAAAAAAGAAATGGAAGTATACTGCCCAAACTGCTCCTGCACTTGAAAACCAGCTAAAACTAGAAACCTTCACTCTTCACTAATAGTCCCCCATCACCTGCACTTACGGAGTCTAGGGATAAAGTGTGTCTTCCTGTGATTGCTTATGATGCTTCATCATTTGGGTAAATGTTATGACCGAGACTGTCATTTATATTATTCTTTAGTGGCCATTAAATGACCTTCATTTTTTTAAGTAATGGAAAATTGATTTAAAAAAAAGGTAAAATGGTCTTTTAAACCTTGAAAAATACTACATTTCACAACAATTACTCCTCTCGTATCTGTTGATTATAATGATTTTAAATTTACAGATACAATTTAGATTTCTGGGAACAAGTAGTAACTTCAACTGGAATAAATAATGTATTCTATTATTTAATGGAACATTATTAGTTCATTAAATGGATACTTAAGCCACAGAATGTGCTATAAAACGAACAATAGAAGATGAATCAAGAGTGGCAAAGGTTAACATCTACTAGAGAATTAGACTCATGGAAACATATTTAGGGAGCATGGCAAATGCACACCTGGTGACGCGTGATTTGATTAATTATAGCCAGCACGATTTCAGGCAGGGAGGTCACGCTTAACAAAGCTATTACAATACTTTGAAGTTACTACTGCCAAAATAATTCAAATTCAATTCATAACGTCTACTCAGACTTTAGGAAAGCTCTGGATGAGGATTATCATACAACGCTAATAGATTAATTAAACACCATGTAATGGGAAGTAAAATTAATTGTGATAGGGGAGTATCTTTAGTATTTCCATCCTAATAACATCAAGATGGAAATATTTCAAACTAAAAAATCAAAATGGAGATGAAAACTGTTAAAATCTTGTGTTCTCATTGACAAGAAAGGTCACCATAGTTAACCACAAAATAATATATTGTTATAACTAGAAGTCCTGACATTAGCAAAAAACATATAGAAACACAAGAGTGATGTAGTTAGAAGCCCATGGGGAAACAGTTATTTTATATCATATTTCCTTCTGGTTATAGGAAAAATACACATTTAATAAAGCCCAAGGATAAAATATGAATATCAGTTTGTAATATGCAAAATTACAAATATATATAAATTATATATATAATATATATACATTATATATAAAAGTTTTTTCAAGATGCTTAAATAACAGAGAAGTAATAACATAAAGAAGAAATGAATGTAATTTATTCACAGAATTCTAGTTAACCCAACTATAGTTACAAGTCATTTCCTATACTTAAACTTTATTTCAAAAAATATATATAAAAGTCAAATCGTTCAGTTAATTAAACAATTATCATTTATATAGCTTATGTAACATACTTCGGACTTCAATAGTAAGTGTAGAATCAAATACTTGTATTAAAACTTAATTTCCATAAATAAAATTCCATTTAATATTAATGTATGAATTAAAATTAAATTAAATGCAAAATCTACAGCATAGTTGATACTAGAATAATTTCCAGTTGGCTAAAGAAAAGATTTTCCTTGATTTGGCCTCAGTCAAAAAATCCACTCTTAGATCATGAAAGTAATAAGTATAAGGTATACGCATGCTTACAAAGACACCAGCACATGCA
>CAUYQV010180208.1:0-48297 GCA_963574575.1 Galagoides demidoff
TTTTTTGAGACAGAGCCTCAAGCTATCCCCCTGGGTAGAGTGCCATGGCATCACAGCTCATAGCAACCTCCAACTCCTGGGCTCAAGCGAGTCTCCTGCCTCCACCTGCCAAGTAGCTGGGACCACAGGCGCCCGCCACAACGCCCGGCCATTTTTTGGTTGCAGCCATCATTGTTGTTTGGCGGGCCGGGCTGGGGATTCGAAACCGCCACCTTAGGTGTACGTGGCTGGAGCCTTAGAGGATTGAGCCACAGGCACCGAGCCAGAGCATTGCAAAGTTAAGAATTCAAACACATGTTAATGGGAGTCCCCTTAGAAGAGAAAGAAAATGGACTGAAAAAAATATTTGAGGAAATAATGGCTGATAACTTTACAAATTTGATCTTAAAAGCACAAAGCAAAACAAGCAAGCTAACAAAAGAACAACTTACAAACCCAAGAACCTTAACGAAACCCTGGCAGGATAAATATACATAGAACCATAATTAACATACCATAATTAAACTGCTGAAAGACAGAAACAAAGGGAAAATTTGGAAGGCTGCAAGAGAAAATGACTCATCCTGTGTGATGGTAACAAAAGTACAATTACTGACTTCTCAGAAACAAATTGAGTAATGAAAGGCCATATTTAAGGTGCTGAAAGAAGAAAGAAAAACAGCAAACCATGAATTCTATTTCCAAAAAAACTAATCTTTTAAAGATGACAGTGAAATAGATATTTCCAAATAACAAAAACTGAGAAAGTTTGTTACTAGTAAACATGTCTTTTAAAAAATATTAAAGGAACGATGTTGGACAGTGATTTGGATGTGCAGGAAGGAAAAAAAAGCATGAGAAACAGTAAATATGTGCCTAAATATAAATAACTAATATAATTTTTTTCTCTTAATTTGCCTAAACATCACATTGTTTAAATCAATGAATGCATTACTGTGTTATGGTTCATTATATATAGGCATAGTATGTATAAATGAAAATAACAGCATAAAGGCAGGAAAAAACATGGAGTCCTATTGATGAAATACAGCTATCTTTGACCAGAATTAAGTCAATATTAACCCGAAGAGGACTGTGGTATTTCAAAGATGTATGCTCAGGCTTGTGCACATGCACACATACATACATACGCACACTAAATCTCAAGAATTGGCTTTAAAAAATCAACAGAGTAATTTAAATGGTACACTAAAAAACGTTTGTATAATGAAAATAGTATGGGAGAAACAAAGAAACAAAAAAGCATAGAACAGACAAATTTCAAAATAACATAAATCTAACTATATCAATAATTACATTAAATTTTACCAGACTAGAAATTCCAATCAATAGTCAGATGAGATTAAAAGTATATTATGTCTATAGGAGAAACACTTTATATTTATTTATTTACTCTTACAGAGACGGGGTCTTGCTATGTTACCTAGGCTTGTCTCAAACTCCTGGACTCAAAAGAGATCCTCCCACCTTAGGCTCTCAAGTAGCTAGGATTACAGGTGCCTGCTGCTGCACCCAGATTAGCATGTTGTATTGAAAATGCAAAAGATAGAAAATAACAGAATAGGAAAATACATGTGAAGTATAAGAGCAACTTATAAGAGATCTGGAGAGACTATATTAAAATATACTTTAATGCAAGAAACATCACTAGAAATTAAAAAGAATATTTCATAATGATAAAAGGGTTAATTCATCAAAAAGATATGATAATCATAAATATACTTGCACCGAACCAGAGAGCCCCAAAATATAAGAAGGAAAAATAGACAGAATGAAAAGGATTATTTAGTAATTATATATAGTATTTGGATATTTCAGTATTTCTTTCTCACCAATTGGTAACATGACTAGATAGCAAATCAGAAAGGACACAGAGCAACACTATCAGTCAGCTAGAACACTCCACCCAACAACAGTAGAATACATTCTTTTGAGGTACACATGAAACATTTTCCAGAATAGACAATATACAAGGTCATAAAACAAGGCATGGTTCTCCGACTGCAATGGGATTAAATTAGAAATCAATAGCAGAAGGAAATCTGGATGATCTTCATATAGTTTGAAATTAAACAACATGCTTTTAAATAACTGATAAGTCAAAAAAGAAATTAGTATCTTTTACTGAATTAACATAAAATCTCAACATAACAAAATTAAGAGAATACAGGTAAAGCACTACATAGAGGGCAATAAATAGCTCTTTTTTTTTTTTTTGAGACAGAATCTCACTCTGCCCTGGGTAGCTCACAGAAACCTCAAACTCCTGGAGTCAAGCAATTCTCTTGCCTGAGCCTCCAGAGTAGCTGGGACTACAGGTGCCTGCCACTATGTCTGGCTAGTTTTTCTATTTTTAGCAGAGACAGGGTCTTGCTCTTGCTTAGGCTGGTCTTGAACTCCTGAGCTCAAGCAATCCTCTTGCCTCAGCCTCCCAAAGTGCTAGGATTACATGTATGAACCACCACACTTCATCAATTAATAAGTTTAAAAAATTTTTAAAGAAGAAAGATTTAAAATCAATAATCTATAAAAATTAATTAACTAAGCTTCCACCTTAAGAAACTAGAAAAAGAAGAGCCAAAGTAAGCAGAATTTAACAATAATAAAGATCATAGCAGAAATCAATAAAAAACAAATTAATAGAGAAAATCAATGAAAGTTATATAGATTCCTTGAAAAGATTTATGAGATTGATTAAATTTTGGCAAAATGACCAAGACAAAAGAAAGAAAACAGAAATTACCCAGAATTAGAAATGAAAGCAGAAACATTCTGAACCATACAGAAATTAAAAGAAATATAAAGAAATATTATGAACAACCTTATGGCAAGAATTTGTCAACTTAGATGAAATGGGCAAATTTGTAGACAGAAATAATCAAAGTTGCCTCAAGAAGAAAAATAAAGCTTACTAGATCTATATCAAGTAAAGAAAATAAATTAAATTACTAAAAAATCATTCTATAAACAAAAGTCCAGGACTAAATGGCTTTACCAGTGAAATAATAATACCAAAAATTTTATAACTAATTCAAAACACAAAACTTTTCAAAAGTAGAAGAGAAGGGAATACTTTCATCTCACTTTACCCTAATACCAAAACCACAAAGATAATTCAAGAATTATAGACGAATACTCAGGAGTATAAATTCTTATAATAATAGTAAATTACATCCACTAATATATAAAAAACATTATACACTATGACCAAGTGGAATTTATTCCAGGAATGTATGTTAGTTAGACATCTGAATATGAATTAATATGATATGATACACAATAAAATAAAGCAAGAGTCAGCAAATTATGGCCCATAGGCCAAACTGGCATGCATTTTGTTTTTGTAAATAAAACTTTTTTTTGAAGGAAACATAGCCAAGCACATTCATTTACATTTTGTAAATACTTGTTTCATGCTGTAAAAGTAGATTTTATTGGTTACAACAGAGCTCATATGGATCACAGAGTCAAAAATATTTACTATGTAGCCTTTTTGGAAAATTTTTCTGACCGTTAGAATAAAGAAGAAAGCCATCTAGTCATCTCTTATAGATACAGAAAAAAGCATTGATAAAAGTAAACTATTATTAATGATAAAACTCTCAATAAATGAGGAATAGAAAACAAACCTTCTTAATTTGATATAAGGCAACTACATAAACCTGCAACTAACAAAACACTTTCTCCCTAAGATTGGGTTTAAAGGAAGGATATCCACTCTCACGACTTCTATTCAACATTGGAGTGGAAGTTCTGATCAAGTAATAAGGCAACAAAATAAGAATATAAAAATCACCATACAACCCAACTAGAAAGGAAATTAAGAAAACAATTATATTTAAAATAGCTCCAAAAAAGAATAAAGTATTCAGAAACAAATGTAATGAAAGAAATGCAGAACTTTTTTGCTGAAAATTATAAATTGATGTCCAAAAAAAAAGACCTAAATAAATAGACGTATGTTCTATACTCCCAAATTGGAAGATTCATAAATTGATGTCCAAAAAAAGACCTAAATAAATAGACGTATGTTCTATACTCACAAATCGGAAGATTCAATATTGTTGATAAATGAGTTGATAACTATTTTTTACATTCAAGTCTTTATTTGCAATATAGTAAATGTTGATGGACAAAACCCATTAAACAAAAGCGCTTTGGGATCATCAATAGTTTTTATTTATTTATTTGATTGAAATGGAGTTTGAGAACCATTGCCCTTGTCTACCTGCCAGGTGCAAGAACACCTGTTTACCACATTTAACAGAACATTAGAATTAAATTTAAAATGATCTTGTTTTAGAGATAAAACAAGATAAAGACAAGATAAAACAACCTTGTCTTGGTTGCAAATATCATTTACTTCAAGATAAGTCCACAGTTTTTGATCAGGATGTCATTGAGAAACACAGCAATTTTTAATATAAGATTTCTTTTTTATTTTCTTGGTGATGTTTAATGGAAATAGACACACTCCTAGTAAAGGTAGAGGCATAACCATGGGCAGGAATTTGGAGCAGTACCTACCAAAAGAGTAAGCCCTTAATATAGGTAGTGATTATCACCATTTTATTATCAGACTATGGCAGTCTTTATTCATTTATTTATTCAACAAGTTAGTTATTGAATGAATGCTTTCTTTATGTCACAATGATTAGCAAAACATAAGCAATTCTGCCTTCAAAGACTTCTTTATTCAAGTGGGAGAGCTGGTAGAATAATCATATAAATAAATATATAATTGAAAATCGTGGTAAGTATTTTAAACGAAGTGATGGGAAGTATGAGTAGATAAAGGAAATTTGATTTGATTCAGAGATAGCTTCTCTGAAGAAGTACCAGGTGAGCAACACTTTCAAAAATGAACAGGAGGGCTTAAAGAGACACCAAGGAAGAAACAGCATTCTGGGCATGTTCAAAGGCCCCGTGGCAGAAATAGGCTGCAGCCCAAAGAGCCAGGGTTAGAGTGGTAAGAAGTACTAGACAGAACCCAAGGTATTCACGGATTTATATGCTTTGCCAAGGATTTCAGACTTTTGTCCTGAGATTGGTGTGGAACCAGGGAGATGTAGGAAAATGAGGTCTAACAATACTAGATTTGTATTTTTGAAATATTACTGGCAGCTGGAGTGTGGTAGGACAAGGGTGAAAATTAGACTATAGGGCTAAGGCAGTATCAAATGAAAGACCGTGGACGCTTGGAAAGGGTAACTGCAATGGAGTCCAAAAGAACTGGATGAATTTGGAGGTTATTACGTGGTGATTAACGACAAGTTTAACTAGCACAGTAAAAGCAAAAAGTCAAAGACCTTTCCCAGCAAGAACAACTAATTGGGTTATTGAGAGGTTACAAAAATTTCCCCACACCCCTCAGCAAACACTCGACGCCCCTGGTGGTGCTCAGGGATGATGAAGTATTCAGGCTGCGCAAAGAGCTAGCACAAGGTTCCCTAGACAGAGAAAGAGGCTCACAACTTTGCCCCGGGGAGGTCACCAGCATGGAACCACACAGTTTCCTGGGCAACGCCATTGTCAGGAGCTCTGGGCGGGGGAGGGGTAACTAAGGACAACGGCCGGAAGAGAACTCCGGAAGAGAGGGAGAGTCAGAGGGGGAAAATGGCCAACACGCGCCACAGCCCCCACCACCGCGAGTGATTCGAAGGCTCAGCACGAGGCGAGAGAGGAGGGCGGGCCGGAGAACGCGCTTGTGATTGGCAGGCTGGTCCCGCACGATTGTGATTGGGCAAGGCCGAGACGGCGGGCTGCCCTTTGAACCGCGTAGGGTTCTGGGTAGCAAAAGCCTTAGAAGGGTCTTAACCGAAAGGGGGAGGGGGAAGGCCGCCAACAAACGGCTGAGCTCACAATCCCGGCTGGGACACAGGCCGGGCCGTCCCCCTCCCCCCATGGAGAGAGCCAGGCCAGAGCCGCCGCCTCAGCCGCGCCAACTGCCACGGGTGACTCCGCCGCGTCCGCTGCGTCCCGCACCGCCTCCGCTGCCGGTCGAGGGCACCTCCTTTCGGGCCGCGGCCGGCGAGCCACCTCCGTCGCCACCCGCCCTGTGTGCGGCCGCCATTGCGACCGTGGCCTCGTCGTGCCCGGAGGCCCCGGCGTCGGGCGTACAGCCTATGGCTCGGCGGCTGTTGCAGATGAAGCCTGAGCAGGTGCTGCTGCTGCCGCCAGGGCCACCACTGTCTCAGGCCAGGGATGACAACGCCGCTGCCTCACCCGCGCAGGCGCGGCTAGTGCCGCTGAGGCCTGAGCTGCTGCTGCTGCCGCCACCGCCCGTGTCCGAGGGCGCCCCCTGCAGGCCCGAGTTGCTCCCGGTGCAGCCCCGGGCGCTGCACGTTAAGGCCGAGAAGCAGGAGCCTGGGCTCGGCTCCGAACTGTCCGCAGGGCCTGGTAGAGCCTTCGAGGTGGGCCCCAGAGCCTCCAGAGCGGCCAAGGTGGAAGGTCCCGGGCTGGCTCTCCTAGACAGCCGCCGCGGGGATGCGAAGAAGGGAAAGCTGGAGCCAGAGGAGATCATGAGGGACGTGGCAAAAAGCAGCGAAGGCAAAAGCCTGGCATCCGTCCGAGAAGGAATCATCAAAACAGAGGAGCTCGAGAGACTCCCCGAGGACTGCAGGCTCAGCACGGAGTCGGCGTCCAATGGCCTGGTTCATGGTAGCAAGGAGGTCATCTTGGCCCAGCCGTCCAGCGCCTTTGGGCCACACCAGCAAGACCTCAGGATCCCTTTGACTCTCCACACCGTCCCTCCTGGGGCCCGGATCCAATTTCAGGGACCTCCACCTTCAGAGCTGATAAGATTGACCAAGGTCCCCCTGACACCAGTGCCTATTAAAATGCAATCCTTACTGGAGCCTTCTGTAAAAATTGAAACCAAAGATGTCCCACTCACCGTCCTTCCCTCAGACGCAGGTATTAGACAGCAGGGGAGTCTGGTTTTCAAAACTTCGTCTGTGTTGCCCCATAGCTGACATGTCAGCAGTTCAGAAGCCTAAACTAGAAAAATAAAATCATGGAACTGATTCTTTTCAGGGCAAAGTCTGCACAGGTATCACTTCTGATTGACTTGTACATACATAAACCAGTAAAATACACTAACATGTTCAAGATTACCAAACATTTTTTAAAAATCTGTTTTAAGGCCCAGTAAATGATGAGATTTAGATATGACTAATTTTTATACCATCAAATAGCAATGTTCTTCCTAGACAACACAAAGCCATCAGTTTATGTGCTACAAATAATCAGGGTTAAAAAAATACAGTAGCTCGTTGCTTTTATGTGTATCAAAAAATACAAGAAATAATCATGTTTAATGAAAAACGTTATAAACAGGAAAGTTTATACCAAGTATAGAGATTATCTTCTTTGAAAATAAGCAGTAAATTTTTTTAGGATAGAGTTATATGATTAAATGTAACTCCATAGTTATTGTTTTAAAAAGCTAAAGATTTCTGGAAATATTGAAAGTGAAAATATTGTAGAATAAGCTAGAAAATTGTTCTTAAAGAAATAACTTTAAAAAAAGTAACTATGGCTATAGCAGTAACAACTACAAATAGATATTTCTATACAATATTTCCAAATATATAGTTAGCAAATTCTTATTTTAAGATTTAGTTCAGACCGAAAACAGTTTGCCAATGAATGTCTTGGAAAGTCATGTTAATCTTTAGTTTATGTATTTCATTAACTTTCATGTTTATTGTTTTTGCTTTTATTTTCTTTACTGATTCATCCTTTTACTCTGTCCCCTTGTTTTTATCTTTGCTAGTGTTTAGACTGTTTCCATTTTATAAAAGAAAAAGAAAGCTTTCTTCATACTACATATTTCATCCTTACATTTAAAACAATTTTACATACCAAGTAATACTAACAGTGAAACAATATAAGAACTTCATAGACAGTTATTTTTGATGAACCATGTAAAAGAGATGTGAATTTAGACATAACTTCCTTTATTGTAATTTCAGCTGGCTCTGTGGCTTCAAAAAAGTCACTTTTATTATTTTTCTTTTATTTTTTTCTCTGAACATGGAACTAGCATTGATGACTCACCTTAGTAGGAACTTCACCTTCACAGTGAAGTACAACCAATATAGTATTATAATATTATAAATATTTTCCCTTGAAAGAACACTACATCACCATGTAAATGAGTTCCTTTAAATGTTTAGGGAACACCTACCTGGTGCTAGGATTATTGTCATGAGTTAGTCATAGTTCCTGCCCCCTAATGATAGAATATTTTTCGTAGGAAATAAACTAAATGTTAATTATTGTTAGAGGTAATAATAAATCTCAAAGAAGCAATAAGCCATTAATTTGCTGTGTCTTCAATGTTACAATTTCCATGTCTTCAACAATATTATTCTGTTTGAAGAAAAGGAGTCATTCTAAACTACAGTTTAGAATGCTGAATTGAGGGGTTATAAGGAATTCTGGAATATTGGCAGTTCTTTGGCTATAGTGAAGTGTATATTTTCTCCAGATATTTAAAAAATAAGTATAGGTGGAGGTGCACTTCATTTTAAAACTGTGTGTGTGTGTGGCACATTAATTTAGTCTCTTAATTTTTGTCATGTAGGAATACCAGATACTCCCTTCAGTAAGGACAGAAATGGTCATGTGAAGCGACCCATGAATGCATTTATGGTTTGGGCAAGGATCCACCGGCCAGCACTAGCCAAAGCTAACCCAGCAGCCAACAATGCAGAAATCAGTGTCCAGCTCGGGTTAGAGTGGAACAAACTTAGTGAAGAACAAAAGAAACCCTATTATGATGAAGCACAAAAGATTAAAGAAAAGCACAGAGAGGAATTTCCTGGTAATCAAATAAAATGAACAAAGCTTTTTAAAAATTTTTTAAAAATTAATTTATTTAGATAAAGATTAGGTTAGGTTGAGATTGAAAGACAAAGAATGTGTAAATTTTTTTCTAATCTGATATGTACAATAAAGAGAATAATGACTAATAGTAATAATTGAAATGATATTGGGCGTAAGTTTCCTTAAGTAGAACCAAGTAAGGGGATATCTGGTCTCATATTTGCCAATTAATACAAACTAGGGGACCTACAGTTTTATTGTGATTTTGTTTAAATATAGAGCTATGAATTTAATGTAGGTAAATCTTTAGATTTCTAGGCTATAAATTTATAAATATACTAGAAATGTTAAAAATACAGCAACAGAAAAAGATATGATGTACACAAAGATAATGAGAATCAAACATTAACACCATGTTCCATTTTAATATTATATGGTGGTCAGAACACAGTTATAGCTTAGAATGGATAGATTTATCCCCATCATGAAATAGTATAAGTCTGTTTTCAGCAGTGAGGACACTGAGATTAAGCTTGGGAAAATGCACAGCATCTAGCCAACATGATTGTGCATGGTGGAAAAAAATTTTTTTTTCCTGCAATATGAGAAGAAAAGTTGTAGGAGGGAAAATCAGTGGCAGCACATACAGGGAACCAGTGATTCTTCTAGTTATGCAGTGGGCTACCATTGCCCTAACTCCTGACTTTGGAAGGAGATGGAGGTATTTTGGGCTCAAACATTGCCAACTCTAGGAGAGTGACTCTTCCTGAACTAGGCATAAAAATAGTGACTGGTCATTAGTGACCATGGCATTGTAAGATACAAACAACTGTATCTTATAGAAAGCGAGGAAACAGGAAGAGATGAATAATGTCATAGTGGGAAACTGTTTTATAGGTAGAGGAAAGGCTTTGGAATTTAAGCCTGATGACTTTGATGTCAGTTCTACAACAGATTCAATTATATGTCATTGAATGTAGGGCATCTGACCTTCCTCTTCCTTTCAATGTTGAGTTACAACATTGGCCACAAGTTAGGAGCTATATGGGTTTGTATGTTAAAATAACACAGTGGACAAGTCTTTCACAGAAATAGCATCATAATCTTGAAAAAGATACTTTAGCCAATAACTTATTTTCTAATAAACTGTGAAGTGCTTTGCATTTTAAGTATGAAAAGAACTATTTAAAAGCTAAATAGGGTCTATACATTTATATTAAAAATAGTTTATCTTCTTCTATAGGTTGGGTTTATCAGCCTCGTCCAGGGAAGCGAAAACGCTTCCCTCTAAGTGTTTCCAATGTATTTTCTGGTACCACACAGAATATCATCTCTACAAATCCTACAACAATTTATCCTTATCGTTCACCTACCTACTCTGTGGTAATTCCCAGCCTCCAGAACACCATCACTCATCCAGTTGGTGAGTTGGTTTTATTGTAGATTATTATTTTTTTTTGATAGCTGGATGAAATTTTACCTTTTACGTTGAAATTTTCTTTCTGTTAGACTTAATAATTTGGAACAATATCAAGAAAAACATCAAGATGAGAGGTAGTGAGAACATTAAATAGGAAAAAGAAGAATTTCAGTAGACATCCTTGGTTTGCCAGAGTAGCAAATAATCACGTCTGAAACCTCAGACCTTTTAAGCAAATCAGGATGAGCCCATAGATCAGACAGATAATGCAGGAAATGACTAAGGTAATTCAATAGGAAATAGGAGTGTCTTTTCATGATCAGCATAAAAGAATGCCTGGCTAATGGAGTATGAGGCATCCTGTCCTGGAACTTAGTAATAACACTGATCTGTTAAGACCATTCTCTGACTGCTGTAGAAAAGCAATGGAAGTAATCTATTTTCTACCAAATATTTGTTTGATTAGTTATTTTGTCTCTCCCTAAATTTCTCCCCCATTATCAGTTCATTACAACATTCCTGTTTGTCAATTTTAAGAATGAAAAATTGAGAAACAAGCATCTTAAAAACTTGTTATAGGGCCATCCATCATCATTAGTTTGTTTTACTAGAAACTATTTTAACAATCTTGCAGGAAGACTTTCGGGAAGAACTTCATACATTTACTACCTGCTATCCCTTGTCTTGAACTACTTAGGATAAAACTACTGTTTTTTCCAGTTTCTACTTGATCAAATCCTTCTGGTTATAAAGCCACTCCAATGAGATGAGAGGTTTAGATATTTAGGAAATTGACTTATTAGAAGCTTGTGCATTTTCAGTATTTTTTTTTTTTTGCAATTTTTGGCCAGGGTCGGGTTTGAACCTGCCACCTCCGGTATATGGGGCTGGCACCCTACTCCTTTGAGCCACAGGCACCACCCACATTTTCAGTGTTTTTTATGTCTCATTTTAGCAATCAATCGTGATAAAGCCATATATGTTATTTATGATTTCTGTTTGCAAAGTATGATCTTTTAATCATTTTTCCAAGACCTCGTTTACATCTTCCTCTAGCTACTTTTCAATGCTATATGTTTTCTCTTCCCAGAAACAGATAAATCAATGTTCTTATTCAAAGCAGCTGACATTTTGTGTAATATATCAATTTTAAGCCATTCTCAGAAAAGATATGTTATGGGTAGAAACTGGAAGATTTTTCTTCTAATGTTGGTAGGGTTCTTACATCTATTATGTTGTATTTAAATATGATGTGCAGGCCAGGAAAGGTGGCTCACACCTGTAATCCTAGCACTCTGGGAGGCCAAAATGGGTAGATTGCTTGTACTCAGGAGTTTGAGATCAGCTTGAGCAAGAATGTCTCTACTAAAAATAGAAAAATCAGCTGGGTGTGGTGGCGGGCACCTGTAGTCCCAGCTATTTGGGAGGCTGAGGTAAGAGGATTGCTCAAGCCCAAGAGTTTGAGATTACTGTCAGCTAAGATAATACCAAGGCCCTCTACCCAGGGCAACAGAGTGAGACTCTATCTCAAAATAAATAAATAACAAATAAATCAACAAACAAATATGATGTACAGAATTATAGGAAGCATTTCAGAGCTACACACAACAGTAATCAAATCTAAAATAAGGTGATGATTTTTTGTTGTCTATTTTTTAAGTAATGTCCATTATTTCTGGTGATATCTAACGTCAATAAAGATTTCTTTCTTGAATCTCAAATGATAAACAGAGAACATTATAGGTACAATTTGGAAATCACTTATATATATTATATATATTTTATATATTAATATCATATTAAATATATTAATATTATATTAAATATATTATATATAATATTAATATTTTATATATATTATTCATTTCTTTATTTTGAGACAGAGTCTCACTTTGTCACCCTTGGGAGAGTACTATAGCATCATAGCTCATAGCAACCTCAAATTCTCGGGCTCAAATGATCTTTTTGCCTCAACCTCCTGAGACTATAGGTGTCCACCACAAGGCCCAGCTAATTTTGGAGATGGGGGTTTCGCTCTTACTCAGGCTGGTCTTAAACTCACGACTTCAAGGCATCTACCTGCCTTGACCTCCCAGAGTGCTAAGATTACAGGCATGAGCCACCACGCCTGGCCTAGATATGTATCTTAATAATAAATGATGGAACTTAACTACTACTATGCTGCCCTATCATACAACTTTGAAATATGTTCTTTTAGTTTGTTCTCATCAGCTTGACATTATATTATAAAGAGGAGTTAGTATCACTTAGAAATTTCACTGTGTATTTCATATTCTCAGTCATTTAGAATATGAAAATTATTAAGTAAGAATTATTTAAATAATTAGTAAATAATTCCCTTGGGAAATCATGGTTTTAATCTCTTATTATCTATAGATATTATTTTTTATACCTTACTTCATTATTTCTCTCAATTTTTCTAAATATAAAGTTATAGTAATTTTGTTTTTAAACATATTCACTTTATTCCCATGAAAGAAAAGTATCAAGGTAGAAAGGTATGATTTTCTCTTATTAAAAGAATTTATCTTTTTTCTAAAAAGTTTTGTGCATCAATATGTATGATGCTATATAGATTTTGGTATCTTTTCAGATATAGAAAATATACTCACCAAGCTAGAGTTTTCAGGGTCACCACTTCTAATAGTGGAAGTTATATTGACTTTCAAAAAAAATCTCTGGTAGAGGCCATTGGTACCTACTTTATCTAACATTTTCTCAGTTCTGCCCTTGAGTTTTGTTTTTTTTTAACAATTCTTGGGTGAATACCACCTAAGATCTATTTATATTCATTTTGTCAAGTTGGATTAGAATATTCTTTGAAATTGCTGTTATATTGTAGTTGCTCTAATTCTTCCCAATTCTTTGAAAATTAATTAGGGTTCAGAAATGTTCAGATCTTCTTTAGGGGGAAGGTGTTTATTGACTCTATCTGTTCTCTTTTTAGTTGCCTCTTTTACTGTAAGGACTAAATAATTCCACTGATTCTCTTCTTTCTGTTAAAGTATTTAGTGTCAGTATTGGCTGTAAGGCCTCTCAGATGTGGCTCTTTCAATTTTCCTTTGGACTTCCTAATTTTTATCTGTGTGTGTCTGACTTACCATACTTGGGCCAATTTATGACATTTGGCACAAACTTATGATGGATTTTGTTTGATTTGGCCAGTTGGTGATAGCAACTTTCCAATTTTCTGATTTTGAGGTACACTTTTAAAAAAATCAAACTTAATTTCATTTTACTTTGTATTCTACTAAACCTGTTTGTTCTAATAAGCAGTCATTTGTTCTGTACCAGATCTTCTTTTTGAAATCTGGCAGCATAATTGGGTATTCTCCCATTTCAGTTGAATATTTCTATGTGAGAAACATTCCAGGGCTATATTTTCATGCCTGCCTACCTGCCGCCTCTACCATCTGATGTTTATTTAGTACATACTATGAGCCAAACTCTACTAGGAACAAAATATAAAACTGTTTTTACTGTTTCTGCCATCTAAAATCTCAGAAGTAAAAAAAAAAAAAAGAAATAGATAATCATAATGGTTGCACAACACTTTGTATATAATTAATGACATTGGATTATATACTTAAATGTGGTTAAAATGGCATATTTTATTCTACTTATGTTTTACCACAATGAAATGAAAAAAAATAAAATAAAATTTCAGAAGTTAGTTGTAGAAATGATAGTTACAAATACAGCTCTGTTTAGTATTTCTTTGATAGAGTCTATAGTACGTTTTTTGGCTGATATTATTTTTATGTCCAATGCATTCTATTTACTGTTTCTCTCACATTTAATTGCATATCCCAATTTTTTTCTCCTGTTTCTAGTTTCTGAAAGTGCTGATCCAATTGTGATGGTCCACAATTCCCTTTAAATATCTTTGACCACATGTCTTTGATGCCAGTTATGCCAGTATTCCCATTTTATATTAGTATTCAAATTCATTTAAGGGCTTATGGAACTTTTGTAAAAGCTACCTTTATTTTAGCCCGACTTTCAAATGTCACTTTGTACATATTTTCTTTTTTTGAGACAGAGTCTCACTATGTTGCCCTCTGTAGAGTGCATGATGTCACAGCTCACAGCAACCTCAAACTCTTGGGCTTAAGCGATTCTCTTGCCCTCAGCCTTACAAGTAGCTGGAACTATAGGTGCCCGCCACAATATCTAGCTATTTTTTTTTGTTGTAGTTGTCATTGCTGTTTAGCAAGCTGGTGCTGGGTTTGAATTTGCCAGCCCCAGTGTATGTGATTGGCACCATGACCACTGTGCCACAGGCGCTGAGCCCATATATGAATTTTCTAGTTCAGTTATTTTGTTCTGCATTTCATATCTCAAGCCTGAAATTGGCTTTCCTTATTGTATCTTAATTTGGTTGACTTCTTTCACTCTTCTATAAATTTTCTATAAATTTTTAGTTCAAAAAATGTTTTCTACTATTTTTTTGGTAGAAGACATGCCATTTTACTTTACCTACCTCTTCTTACTCAAAACAAAAGAAAACAAAAACTTCCATGATTCTGATACTGTTATAATCCCTCCAAAAGCTGGTATTCTTATTCCAGCCTTAGTTCTATCTCAGCAGAGTACTATGCCCATAGAAACTTAAATCTGGCTTAAAAATTCCTCAAGAAGCAATGGCTCTTTATTGTAAGTTTTCTTGAGGGGGCAGGGAAGTAGCAATTACATGGTTCAACACACAGAGTAAGGCTTCTTGAGGCTCCTCATTACTGTTGTTTCTTCCCAGAGCCCTACTTTTCTTTGTGATTGACTAACTATCCTTCCCAATTCTCAGTTCCCCAAGTGGCTGTTTCTTGCTCCTTTCTCTTTCCTTTCTTTCTCTCTCCCCAGCCACATACTGGACTTCCTCTCTTTATTACCTCTGTAAAGTTTTTTCTTATAGAAAAATTTTATCTGTCCTCAGTTTCTGCCATTCCCTGCTCCCTCACTATTTAGTCACACAACAAAAACCCAGTTGCACATGTAATGGATTCTTTCACTTTGGGAGTGGGTGGTAAGAGATATGCAGGAGTTATTTAAAACTATATATTTTTTTGGCTCGGCGCCTGTAGCTCAAGCGGCTAAGGCGCCAGCTACATACACCTAAGGTGATGGGTTCGAATCCAGCCTGGGGCCCGCCAAACAACAATGATGGCTGCAACCAAAAAATGGCCGGGCATTGTGGCGGGCGCCTGTGGTCCCAGCTACTTGGGAGGCTGAGGCAGGAGATTCGCTTGAGCCCAGGAGTTGGAGGTTGCTGTGAGCAGTAAAGCCATGGCACTCTACCCAGGGGGACAGCTTGAGGCTCTGTCTCAAAAAAAAAAAGCTATATTTTTATTTTTATCTTGTCTTTGTTTCATATATATAAATAATATATATAACATATTAATATAAATATATATAATAGATCTAAATTTCTGCTCTTCATGTAATGATTAGATAATTCTAGCTGCTTTAACAAGTTCTAATCTAAAGTATAGTGGTTTAAACACGATTAAAGCATACTTTTGCCCATGTAAAGTTAATTGTTCTCTTCCAAAAGGCGATTTATGGATCTAGGCTTCTACCCATAACTTTGCTGCCTTTAATATGTGGCATCCAAGGCCATTGTATTGGTTGCAGAGATCTGCAAAGGGGAAAGAACATGGAGGATCATGTGTGTCTTTCATGTCTCAGTCTCAGTTCCAAAAGTGATGCATATTGCTTCTACTTAGATTTTATTGGGTGGCCCTTCCCCACATAGTCACTCCTAACTGTAAGGAAAGCTGGGAAATTCAGTCTATTTATGTGCTAGAAGAAAACAAGTGATTGGCTAGTTTCTACCATACTTTACGGTTGCATACATTAGAGCTCTGCTTTTTCGTAAGTCTTCCTTCATTTTTAATTTTTTTCAGAAGTCTTCCTTATTACTTGAAAGTTTATCAGAGGTAGCTGGATGTTTCATACTTTATTTATTTATTTATTTTTTTTTTTTGAGACAGAGCCCCAAGCTGTTGCCCTGGGTAGGGTGCCATGGCATCACAGCTCACAGTAACCTCCAACTCCTGGGCTCAAGCAAGTCTCCTGCCTCAGCCTCCCAAATAGCTGGGACCACAGGCATCTGCCACAATGCCTGGCTATTTTTTTGTTTGTTAGTTTTTTGGTTGCAGCTATCATTGTTGTTTGGCAGCCCAGGCTGGATTCGAACCTGCCATCTTAGGTGTATGTGGCTAGCGCCTTAGCCACTTGAGCCACAGGCACCATGCCATCATACTTTAACCTCATGCTTAGCAACCTGAATTTTGACATTTAGGACTCTACTCAGCAGTAATGAGGAGCCCTTCATTTCTTATACTTCCACATAACTCACTATGTATCTATTTTTTCTTGCAAGATAAATGCTGTAGGTAGAAGATCTATATATCTAATTTTTTAACCTCAGACAAAAACAGTGCCAGGCACATGTTAGTTGCTTGATGAATATTTGTCAAATTATATGAATGTTTGCTTACCACTATGTGCCTAATTACTACCTCTTCCTTCATAAGAATATAGAAAAGACCATTTGGTAAAAGATGCATCCCTTCCTTCTTCAGTAACTGAAGCTTTATCAGTGGTTCTGTATGGCTCTTGTAATTTGCTTTTCCTTTGCCTAGGAAAATTATATTTCTTTACTGAAGACTTAAGAGTTTATTGTATTGGGTATGGGAAAAAGAAATTTGCACTAGAAGTATATTTTTGCAGCAAGTGCCTTCAGTATAGTGACAATCGAGTAATAAAATTTTGACAGATTTTACAAGTTAGCCTGGCTTCCTAGTTGTTAAAGGAGGTTTAGATCTTATATCAGTAGTAGAAATACTATCAGCTCTAGGCTAATTGTTTACCCTTTATCCATTCATACTTTTCTTAACTATTTTTATTAACTAGATTCTGTGCTGATTATGGTGGTGATGGCATACATGCAAATAATTAAAAAACTTACACTATTTTGTAAGTGACAGATTTAAAAGGTTTGGAGGGAACATGGAAAAGGGAAATTACCTTGTGCTTGATGAATCAGGAAAGGCCAGATGACGGCCTGTGCCTTACAGGTGGGAGGGCTTGTCCTGTAACCTTATCCACTGAGAATCAGGACAGCTTCATTTCTACCCTATTTCTCTACTTTACTGGGTCAAAGGCCATTTGGAACAGCAGGATATGGCTTTTAATTCCCTACTTCCAGCTTTAAGAGGGGCGTAATCTGCCTTCTCTGGAGAGATGGAAGGAAAGGGAGGTCTTACCTGGATAAGGCTGAAAAAAAGATGCACATTCCTTTTAGCTTCTGACAGAGACACTTCTAATCACAGATTCCATTTGTGGACTACATCTCTCTCTCTCTCTCTTTTTTTTTTTTTTTTTTTAAGACAGGGTTTTGCCCTTATCACCCAGGCTAGTGTTTAGTGGCATGATCATAACTCACTTCAGCCTTGAACTCCTGGGTTCAGGTGATCCTCCCACCTCAGCCTCCCTATTAGCTGTGATTACAGGTGTGCACCACCACACCTGGCTAATTTTTCTGATTCTTTACAGAGATGGGGTCTCACTGTGTTTGCCCAAGTTAGTCTAAACTCCTATCCTCAAGTAATCATCTCACCTCAGGCTCCCCAAGTCCTGGGATTATAGGCATGAGCCACCACACCCACCTGCATCTTTTTTTATTAACAAACAGCTAACTATATCAGAGAAAACTGGATCATGACTCTATTGCTATCGCATCTATTAGTATTTCTTCAGGGAAGTGAAATTTAGGCTAGGTTTGTCATTTGGGTAACTGAGTAACTCAATTAGCAGTCTTGTACTCCTCAGGAATGGGAAAATAAAACTCTAATTGTTTCCCTACCTTTAAAAATTCTGCTCTGTTATGCAGTACTATCGCTGCAATGGTTGACCTGTGACAAGTCCTAGTGTCACTTGGAAATTTCCTTCTGTATTCACATTGAATACAGTAGAGTGAAACAATTTTAACTGTTCCCTTAAGTGTTATTTAAGTAAAAATTAAATGTCTTTTATAATTTAGTTTAATATAGAGAGGTTTATAAAATACAAGAAAAATGATCCACACTCCTACTCTGGAACCCCTATTAATATTATACAGAGTTTAATAGTTTACTATTTTAAATTGCACACAAGCTTTATAGGTATGTAAAGTTTTATACCCTGTATATAAATTAATATATTTAGATAAATAGAAAATTTAAATAGTAGGCATTAAATGAAAGTCTAGCTTTTCCTACTGCCCCATTGTCCTGTCTCCTCTCCTAGATGATGGCTCCTTAAAGATAATTACTGTCAGTAGTTTCATATTATATTTTTAGAAACACATACATGTGCATACCAGCATTCATGTATATTCCATTCTTTAAATTTATTAATCAATAATTTTATTCATTTATTTGCCGAACATACATTTGTTGAAAGCCTATTCTGGGCCAGGCAGCTGTATGCCCTGGTGATACAGCACTTAGAGTCTAGCTGGGAAAGAGAAACAAAAAATATAAATAAATAAGGAAACAAGATCATTTCAGTTTATTCAAAATGTTATAAAGGAAATAAAGTGGTTTGATATGATGATGCTATTAGATAACATGGTTAATGAAGCTGCTTGTACAGCTTATTAAATTTTACCAAAAGAAGAAAAACATGGAGTGACTCAATTCTTGACTTACGTTATTTTTACTTCTAAAGGTGATGCTCCACCTGCCATCCAGCTGCCCACGCCTGCAGTCCAGCGCCCAAGCTCCATCACGCTTTTCCAGCCCAGTGTCTCCAGTACTGCCCAGGTGGCCGTCCAGGCTCCAAGTCTGCCCCTCCGCCCAGCACTCCCACCCCAGCGTTTTCCTGGGCCTTCCCAAACGGACACTCATCGGTTGCATTCTGGAGCCAGTCGCTCTGTGAAGAGACCAACCCCTGTCTCTTTGGAGAGCACCAACAGGATTCCAACTAGTGCAAGTACTGCCCATGCCAGATTTGCAACCTCAACCATCCAGCCTCCCAAGGAATACTCCAGTGTTTCCACTTGTCCCAGAAGTGCTCCAATCCCTCAGGCCCCGCCCATTCCACACTCACATATCTACCAGCCTCCTCCCCTTGGCCATCCAGCTACTCTGTTTGGAACACCACCGAGATTTTCTTTTCATCATCCTTACTTCCTACCTGGACCTCACTACTTCCCATCAAGGTAAATGAAAAGTTTTTTCCTTTCACCTAAAAATATAGCCAATGAATTTTTATTTCTGAAGCCATCTCTTTTTTACTGAAAAGGGGACTTCCTCAATTCTGCTTCAATTTGTAATTTAGAGGCCAAATTCCTATAACTCTCTATTATCTAAGCCAGGCATCCTCAAACTATGGCCCATAGGCTACATGCAGCCCACCTAGGACATTTATCCGGCCCACCAGGTGTTTTTGCCACCGCTGCCTGTCCTGCTTAGCAGCTGACTTGTCCCGGGGCCCACAGTCCAGCCCTCCAATGGTCCAAGGGATAGTGAACTGGCCCACTGTTTAAAAAGTTTGAGGAACCCTGATAAGCTAATAGATGAAGGGGACCAGATAGGGAGGGTGGGAAGCTAAAAAGAGTGCATGCCTTACCTAATTCAGCTCTAGGTAACTCTTGCCTCAGGAGAATATAGGCTGTGATGTCAGATATTATTTTTCATGCAAAACAACTATAAGGGACCTAAGGTCATTTAGTCAAATCCCCTTTTATGTAGAGCTATGCTTCAAGGTCAGACTTTAATGTGTATATAAATCATGTGATATTTTGTTAAAAATGCAGAGTCTTGGCCAAACAGGTGACTCCTGCCTGTAACTCTAGCACTCTAAGAGGCTGAGGTAGGAGGATTGTTTGAGCTCAGGAGTTCAAGACCAGCCTGAACAAGAGCAAGACCCCATCTCTGAAAGAAAACTAGAAAAAGTAGTTGGATGTTGTGGCAGTAGTCCCAGGTACTGGGGAGGCAGAGTCAGGAAGATTGCTTGAACCCAGCAGTCTGAGGTTGCTGTGAGTTAGGCTGATGCCATGGCACTCTAGCCTGGGCAACAGAGTGAGATTCTGCCTCAAAAGAAAAAAAATGTGGGGCACAGTGGCTCACACCTGTAATCCTAACATTCTGGGAGGCCAAGGTGGGTAGATTGCCTGAGCTCACCAGTTTGAGACCAGCCTGAGCCATAGCTAGACCTTGTCTCTAAAAAAAAAAAATAGTAGGGTATTGTGAGAGGTGCTGTAGTCCCAACTACTTCGGAGGCTGAGGCAAAAGAATTGCTTAAGCCCAAGCGTTTGAGGTTGCTGTGAGCTGTGACACCACGTACTCTACCAAGGGCGACAAACTGAGACTCTGTCTCAAAAAAAAAAAAATGCAGATTCTGATTTATTCAGTCTGGAATATAGTAGTTTATAGTGGGATGTAGTGCACTTGATATTCTGCATTTCTAATAAGCTCTGAAATGATTGCCAATTCTGCTGGTTTATGGACCACACTTTAAGTAGCAACAGTATAAAGGGCACTTGGTCTAAGAAAGGTTAAATGAGGCAGTGCCTGTGTCTCAGTGAATAGGGCGCTGACCCAATATACCGAGGATAGTGGGTTCAAACCCAGCCCCAGCCAAACTGCAACAAAGAATAGCCAAGTGTTGTGGTAGGTACCTGTAGTCCCAGCCACTTGGGAGGCTGAGGCAAGAGAATAGCCTAAGCCCAAGAGCTGGAGGTTGCTGTGAGCTGTGACGCCACAGCACTCTACCCAGGGCAATGAAATGAGACTCTGTCTCTTAAAAAAAAAAAGAAAGAAAGGTTAAATGACTACTTCAAAGTTGTACACTCTCTTAGTGTCCTTTTTACCAAACCAGAAAATTTCTTATTTACCAAATGTCTTAGGAAAACAAACTTGTAACTTTTCATTTTGGAATGATAGAATTAGCCTCTACTTTTCAATTACTATTAAATGTTTAGAGAAAGATGGTTCCTGTCATGATTGAAATGTTAAGCGTCTAACACCAATCTTCTATTGTTACTTACTTAAGAAGTAAATATATTCTCCACTAGGGCATACCTACGGTTAAATGAAACAACTTTTGAGGCATGTATTTGTATTGCTTCAATTCATAATGGGATTGCTTCCTTTTATGTCCTTAGCTGTAGAGTGGAATCAGGTGCAACTAGGGGATTAAATAAGGGGAAGGGGAGATTTTGCTATCTAGGGTTTATTTGTTTTGTTTTGTTTTGTTTTTTCCTATTGACTTTACTCATTTTATCTTTTGCAGCTTTCAGAATTATTTTTAGTTCAAGGGACCAAACTTCGAGAGACTCCTAAGCCCAGGGGTTGATAATCTCTTCTCACTGCTATCTGCCAGGATCTAGGACAGTGGTTCTCAACCTTCCTAATGCCTCCTAATGCTGCAACCCTTTAATAAAGTTCCTCACATTGTGACCCCCCTAACCATAAGATTATTTTCATTGCTACTTCATAGCTGTAATTTTGCTACTGTTATGAATCATAATGTAAATACAATTATGCAGGATGTATTTTCATCATTACAAAGGAGTGGTGACCCACAGGTTGAGAACCACTAATCTAGGATTTAATAGGAGTTTTGAAGAATTTTACAAAATGTTTCCTAGCTATAAGGGGAATATTAAGAATATAGATGATAAAAAAAATATATAGATGATATGTATAGATGAATAGATTTGGGAACACTTAACCTTAGAATCTTGTAGTCTGTAACTAAATTTGTAGAAATTTAATCTGTTACATAATTTTATGATACTGGAATGTCTTGGGCAGTCTTTTCACAGGAAAGGACAAAAGAGTCAGAATGGGATGTCTAACACAATCTTACACTAGCTGTTACTGTTTTTTTTTTGAGACAGTCTTATTTTGTCACTCTCGGTAGAGTGCTGTGAAGTCCTTCACAGCAACCTTAAACTCTTGAGCTCAAGTGATCCTCTTGCCTCAGTCTCCTGAGTAGCTAGGATGACAGGCACCTGCCACAATGCCTGGCTACTTTTAGAGATGGGGTCCACTCTTGCTTAGGTTGGTCTCAAACTCTTGAGCTAAGGCCATCCACCTGCCTCACCTCCCAGGGTGCTAGGATTACAGGTGTGAGCCACCATGCCTGCCCCTAGCTGTTACTTTTTTTTATTTGCGTTATTTTCTTCTTTTTAGTGGTTGGAGAGTTAGACATTTTTATATGTAAAAATCCTTCAACAATTTTAGGACTTGCGTGTATTGCTTCTTACATTTTCAGATAAATTGATCAGGTGTTAAATAGCTTTGGCAAGGTTACACAATGGCAGAGCCAATATCAAAGCATTGTCAGTTTGATTTTGACTTTCATATTTGTTTTTGTTGTTTTTTACTACATGAGTAAGACTTCTCAAAGCTCTTCTTGACTGGCAGCTATTAGTTGCTACCAGAAAATCATATTAAAAATATGTAATTTTGAATGAAAAACTCAATATAGTCAAATGGACTTTGGAATAGGTAATACTTGCTTATATTTGAAGTAGAAAGGCTATCTTTCTTACTCATGGCAAGGTTTCTAGGATTTAGTTGTTAAAGTACAAATCATCTGACATCTCAAGGAACATTTTCAAAGGAGGCTCTTAGAAGTAGGTTCTTAAAAGGTAGAAATTATACCTTTTAAATAGCAATTGCTATTGCTAATTAATAATAAAGGTATTAAAAGAACTAAATGAAGTGAATAAGTATTATACTGAATTTTAATTCTTTAGAATGTCAAAGCAGTACATTAGCTATAAACACTAAGCTATTTTGTTTTCCATAATAGGAGGGCACTTTTATAAATTATAATAAGTTTATAATTTCTAAGTATATATAAGTATAGAAAATAATAATATAAATTATAAATTAGTCTTTCATTTGTTTTTCTGATTTCTATGGGTCTGATAGCTTTCCCAAAGAAATGGATAATATTATTTATGCTCATCTAGATAGTATATTTTAGTAAAATTTAGGCTAGCTAAATGACAAAATTGATTCTGAATTTTTCTGTTCTCCCTGCTGAAAATGAAATCTTATATAAAGAGTATTTCTTCCCTATTTTAATCCATATGTACAAGTATGTTGAATTATCTATCTCAATACCAGAATGTAATGGGCATTTGAGATATATATGTATTATGTATATATTTATGTTCATTATTATTTTTTAAAAAAGGTTTTTACCAAACAGTCTATTTTACTTTGTGTATCTGGAGTAAAAATCAAGTAGTTTAGGTGGTTCAGTCAAGGAGTCCTTTTTTTTCAGTTAGTCTTTTATTTTTTAATCAAGGAATCATTTTATAAAAAGAAGGAAATTCAAAAGTGCTAATCCTTATCTCAATATAGGTTTATAGGAATAAGGCTAACATCTTATTCCTGCCTTCAAGTCTTAACCATCTTCATAATGTGTTTATTGAAACACTCTTTCTGTGTACCACATTGATTCTATAGACTAATAATTCTTCTTTTCTGCCCACCCCCCTTCTTTCTTCTTCTTGAAATATATTTTTGTGTTCACATTCAAGGCACTTATGTTAAGATCTTCATTTTGTTGACCATGAAGTAAAGAAAAAAGTTTTTAAAAATCTATTGCAATTAAGAATTTTGAGAGGATATGAAAGACAAATGAGGATTTATTAACTTAAAACATATAGAAAATACACTACACTTGGATATATATAAGGTAGGGAAGGTAAGTCCAAAGAATTCCTGGATAGAAGAGATTGTGTTATTAGTCTAGTAATAAGAGAGATTAAAAGAGAGAAAAGAACATAAATGACAATGAGAACAAATAAGTAGAAAAGAATAGATCTGAGCACATTTTTCTACACACTAGTAAACCCGTCCCCCACTCTTAGAAATAGATCTTCATTAATCTGATGGAGAATATTTATCTTTCTTTTAACAAGTATAGATTACAGTTTTTGTTTGTCTTGAGTGGCAAACATTTTCATTAATAATCACACAAGCTCTTCCCTGTTGGGCTTCCGTGGCATCCAGGAGGCAGCAGTTTTTAAATATAACAGTCTGGGCTGCTGCTGACTGAAGTGTTCTTAATGTCTGCCTGGTGATATGGAACTTTTGTTCTATTACCATGAAGAGATTAAAAACTGTCTTCCTGATCTCTTGAGTTCAAAAATAACAGACAAAAAGCACTGAGCACTAAATAATTTAGAATTATTACATTTAGTATATTTGCTTGGTACAACTTTATGAACAAAAGTCCATGTTTGTAATTTAGTTGGCATTTAAAGTGTACCTGGATCAAGATGTCAGATAATTAAGTCTATAAAATCTTGAATATCTACATGGGGACCACTTGTATTCACTACACTTAATAAAAAGACCAGTATAATATACAGATAAGGTCAGCTTGGAACCAGTAACCTTTCAGTCTGCAGTTTTCTTTGTCTCTTTCTTTTCACTGGTAATTTCATATCTTCAGTGTCCATGTGTCCCTATCATTTTATGATAACAGGTTACAAAACACTTGATATTAAAGGCCCTTGGTCTAGTTCTAGAACTCACAGGGCTTGGTTTTGTCACTTAGAAAAGTTGGTCTAGACTTTTTCTTCTGTCCATAGACAATCTTTAATGTTTGGCAACTTAACAGGAGGAGCATCTGAGCTATCCTAAGTTGTACAGGTCTGGCTATGAGCCATTTACACCTTGTGGTTTGACAACCATGGGGGTTAGTGTCAGTACTATTTTAAGAGATGTAAGAATGTCTTCTGTAGACAAACCATAGTGTTTGCAAATAATATTGCTCCAATATGTCACTCAGAAATCATCTACCTTTACTTCTGTTTTTAATGCAAAGGGGAAAATGTCCTTCTAGTGACTTTACTTAGGCAAAAGATAATTTTTGAGCTTCTCAAAGGTTTTTTCTGTATCCAGTTGACTTACCAATAGAAGCAGTGTGATGTGTTTCTTCTCTGGTTGTGGATGTCACATCTTTCTCCTGGACCAGTTTCACCAGGCACTCACATTGGCAGAAACAAAAATGAGTTCAGTTTCTTTGGTATGATTTAGATGCTAGCATATAAGCCAACAATTAGATTGATTAGTGTGGCCAGGTTTGAAAGACTAGAATAAAGAGATGCCAAGTCTATGTCTGATCTGCTGGAAAAAAACAGTAAGGGTTAGTGAGAAAAAGGAGCTATAGTGAAAGATAAATGGGAGAATGAGGTAAATTAAGGCAATTTCTACTCAGCTTCCAACGTGCAATTTTTAAAGGGAGAGGCTTATAAAGAAGTATCTAAAAGAACCATTTGGGGAAGTTTTAGAAGACAAAAAAAATTTATAGACAAAAGAATGGGGTTTCTTGATCTGTGATCTTGGGGAAAGCTTTCTACTTCAAGAAGTCATCTGCTTCAGGGGCCTGGGAACTGGCCTTGGAAATTTTTACTTTCAGTTCACCTGTAGGGGATGTCTTCTAATTGTTAGTGGAGTTTGGCATGACTCACAGGAATCTAGGATTTCTTTTTCATTGAGTGACATGTATAGGTGGTTAACAGTTCTTCATAAGGATGTTTCCAGCAAAGTGACAGCACATGTCATCTAAGAACCTTGGTGTACATGTGATCTCTTGGTCAAACAGGATGACAAGGCCTATCGGTTGGTGGAGGCCATGCTCTTTTCACCTGTTGATAATATGCTTCAAGGATATTAGTTAGCATCTCTATGTAGCTAGTCATGGTATGTAGCATTGTTCACTTAAATCCCCATGGTATTCAGTCAGTACAAAAATAGGTTTATAGATGCCATAGGCATGGGATGATAGAACACTATTTCAAGGGAGTTAAACCATGTCTTCTAATTGGAGTATTCCAGATTTTATAAGGGCCAACGGTAATTTCTTTGGCTTCTTGCTATTTAAGTGCACTGTTTTGATAGACTTTTGTAAAATCATTTTTATTTTTAGATGTTTACATTTTACTTGCCCTGAGCAATGAGAATGCGATGGGATATGAATTAAAATAAGTGTCCTAGACTCTTTGTAAGCAAGTGGTTTAAAATGGGTCTCCTATGGCTGGGCATAGTGGCTCACGTGTGTAATCCCAGCACTCTGAGAGGCTGAGGCATGCGGATCACCTGAGTTCACAAGTTTGAGATCAGCCTGAGCTAGAGCGAGACCCCATCTGGGTGTTGTCGCTCATGGGTACCTATAGTCCTGGAGCTACTTGGGAGGCTGAGGCAAGAGAATTAATTGCTTGAGCACAAGAGTTTGAGGTTGCTGTGAACTATGAGCCATGGCACTCTACCAAGGGTGACAAAGTGAGACTTTGTCTCAAAATAAATAAATAATAATTTAAAAAAAACAAGTCCACTGATTTGACTCAATCTATAAAGGAATATTAGAATATGAGATAATCTGTTACTAATTTTTTTTACTGCTATTGTAGTATCAGCATATCTAGTTAAACAACATTTACTCGTTCACTAAACAGTAAACAACAGTGAGAAAAGCTTAAATCTGGAGGTAAATCTGTAAAATCAATTTAGAGTGTCAAAAAAGGATAGTCTGAGCTTTTGGGAGCCAATTTCCTCCAGAGATTTAATGAGATTTATAGTGCACTGGGAAATAATTTGGTCAGAGATATTATAGATCCCAGGGTAATACCAACTGTATATTTTTTTCTTAATTATCCCCCATTTGCACATATCTCTATATGATGGGAGACAAGTACAAGTCAAAAAGTTAAAAGGAGAACAGGGAGTCCATTTAACCCAATATGCAATCTATTTGACATTATAGATTTACTGGCAATAGGAGTGTCAGTAGAAATTAAGAAATAAGATTTTTAAATTGTGTCAACTGTTTGGCAGACTTTAAAGGCACATTTGGAGTCTGTGTAAATAGTGGTAGTTTTTCCTCATGTCAATATGCAAGTTCTACTAAGGGCAAAGTTCAGCAGCTTGTGCTGGCTTTATAGTAGGCAGGGAGTAGTATAGCCAGTTATTATACTACTTTTGAAATAACATTTACAAGAGGTGTCACAAAAAAGAAATAATTCCGGGTTGTTTAAAGGAATATCTGAGAGATTTTCTCATGGTTTTGAAATTATATCAACAGTTATAAGGCAATCATGTGAGATGGAGTCGGGGAGGGTCTCTATTGTCAGGGAGTGGTAGGAGTGTAGCTGGATTTAAAGTGTTGCAATGGTGTGAAATAATGGAGGGATTGGTTCATAAGGCTTGATCGTTGAGGGGTCTGTTGTCCAGTAGAGATATGCTATGTTTTGTGGGCTTTTAAGAGAACAGACACAGCATGGGGAACATGGAGATGAATAGGGAAACCTAATGTAAGGGCGCTGGCTTTGTTAATGAGGGTGGCAGCTGCTGCCACTGCAAGTGGGCATGGGGGCATGCCTGCAGCCACAGGATCTAATTGGCATAGAAAATACATTATAGAACATATCTGAGAGGAAAAGGGGTTGCTTTAAAATACTAGCAGAAATTGCATTGTTATCGTGGCAATATAGATAGAGAGGTTTATTAAAATTAGGTAAGTAGGCTCGGCACCTGTGGCTCAAGCAGCTAAGGCACCAGCCACATACACCTGAGCTGGCGGGTTCAAATCCAGCCTGGGCCTGCCAAATGACAATGATGGCTACAACCAAAAAAAAAAAAAAAAAAAAGCTGGGCATTGTGGTGGCTCCTATAGTCCCAGCTACTTGGGAGGTGGAGGCAGGAGACTAGCTTGAGCCCAGGAGTTGGAGGTTGCTGTGAGCTGTGATGCCACAGTACTTTACCCAGGGCAACAGCTTTAGGCTCTGTCTCAAAAATAAATAAATAAATAGATTAATTAAATAAAATTAGGTAAGTAGGCTCAGTGCCTGTAGCGCAGTGATTATGGTGTCAGCCACATACACTGAAGCTGGTGGGTTTGAACCCAGCCTGAGGCAGCTAAAGAACAATGACAACTACAACAAAAAAATAGCTGGGCATGTGGCAGGTGCCTGTAGTCCCAGCTACTTGAGAGGTTGAGGCAAAAGAATCACTTAAGCCCAAGAGTTTGAGGTTGCTGTGAGCTGTGATGCCACATCACTCTACTGAGGGTGACATAGTGAGACTCTGTCTCAAAAATAAAATAAATGAAATAAAATAAGGTAAGTACAGAGCAGGAGGTGTGGTTAATGTTAATTTAAGGGTTTCAAAGGAATTTAATGTTTCTTTAGGCCAGAGAATAGGCTTTTGGATACTATGAGGAAGGAGGGAATATAATAATTTAGTGAGGACAACAAAATTAGAAGTCCATTGGGGACAGTAGCCAGTTGCTACTAGAAATTTACATAGCTTTTTTTTAGTTTGGGGAAGAGGGATGGACAAAACTGACTTAAGGCATTTTGGGGAGTTTTACAGTGCCTTGAGATATTTCATGTCTTAAGTAACAGTTGTCTGTACTTACTAGAGTTTAGAATTAGAAGCTTTATGGCCTTTTTTAGTTAAAGTTTTTTAAAAGAATGAGAGTGTAAGAGGGTACTTTGCTTATTTTTATTATAGAGTAAAAGATTAATATACTAAACATAAGTGGATCTCTGGGTAAAGTTTATAGCATTTAAGTTAGTTTAGATATTGAGAGAATATTGAAAGAGAGTCATGGTATTTTTTAGGTGTTCAGATATAAATTAACTAATAGTTAAAGAGAAATTATGATTCAGAGTGTAACAGAATAAAAAAGAAAATTGAGTAGAAGTCAATTGTATTCTTAAAGTTATCTGAATTAAATTTATGAGTTGGTTTTTAGCTTCTCCTTTTTTTTTTTTTTTGAGACAGAGTCTCAAGCTGTCACCCTGGTAGAATGCCCTGGCATCACAGCTCACAGCAACCTCCAACTCTCGGGCTTACGTGATTCTCTTGCCTCAGCTTCCCAAGTAGCTGAGACTACAGGCGCCCGCCACAACGCCCGGCTATTTTTTGGTTGGAGTTGTCACTGTTGCTTAGCTGACCCAGGCCGGGTTCAAACCCACTACCCTAGGTGTATGTGGTCAGCAAGGGGGCTACAGGCGCTACCTTAGCTTCTTTATAAAATATTTTATTTAAGAACTTATTATTTTAAGCCGATTGATTAGAGCTTTTTAAATATTACTTGGTAGTAAAATATCATATACAGATGACAAATATAGATATAGACATGCAGAGAGAAGTAGTTTTAATAATTTTACAAAAAAAAATTTTTTTTTTTTGAGACAAAGTCTCATTTTGTCATCCCAGTAGAGTGCTGTGAGTATCTAGCTCACAGCAACCTCAGACTCCTGAGCGCAAGTGGTCTGCCCGCCTCAGCCTCGGAGAGTGCTGGGATTACAGGCGTGAGCCACTGTACCCAGCAGTGTTTACAAAGACTTTTTACTTGTTGGCTTGTAAATATTATTTTTTATTACAGACTATTAATCTTTGAGTTACTTATTTTATTATTTTAAGTAATTACTAACTAGGCAACAATTTTGCCTTTTTGTAGGACCTTGTCATTTTTGTAAGCATTTGTTGTTTTTAGGAATTTAATACTTATATGTGTACAGGTAGGCATTGACAGAAAGTAGAATACTCAGTTATTTTAGAAATGAAAGATTCTGTTTTTACTATAAATCTTGTCTTTAGCTTTCAGATTTTCATGATTAACTTAAGTGCTGATTTTTTTTCCTTTACTTAACCATATAAGAAAAAGGAACTAATGGAGAAAACATAGAAATCTTTGCAAACTTCTGAAAGTTGGAGTTTGCATCTTCCAAAGTATAGTTACCTATTTTTGTCTGATGCAGACATTTGAGGTTTTTAACTAAATTTAAGATGATTTAATTCTTTAATTTTATTCTAGACTTATTTTAGTTTGTCACAATTTTTGAAGACGGGATCAAAAATTTTGCTCAAAAACTTATTTAAAAACACGAATCTGTGGTGTATTGGAATCTGAGAACTTATCCAAAGCCCTCAGTTGCAGGGAGAGAGTAAACAGGTCTAGCAGGTACTTCACTTCGACTCTCAGTGCTTGAGCTCTCTGTGTTGGTCTCTGGGAGTTCTGTCTCAGAATTGACTTTTGATAAAAATTAAATTTAACAGAGTTTAATTGAGCAAAGAATATTTCACAAACTGGTCAGTTGAGTTAGAATTGTTTTAAAGAGATTCTAATGTTGAGAAGATTCATGGACAGAAAAGAGAAAGTGAGGTATAAAAAAAATAGCTATTGATTATAGCTCAGTATTTACTTTACTTAAATACAGTTTGAACAGCTGGCCACCATTGATTGGCCAAAATTGAGTAGAAAGGAGTGAAGCTGAATGGAGCAAACTTTACTGAAGACAAACAGCTGATTTTTTTTTTTTTTTACTTTGTAAGTAAAATCAGTAAGCATTAACTAAGGTTATGTAATTAAAGATGCAAGATGTATTTTAAGAGGTGGAGAACAGTGTTCACAAGATCCATAAAAGAAAGGTATTACTAGTCATGAACAAGATGTAATTTATAATTTTTTCCAGTCACATTTTTTAGGGTCCCAGCTTTTCAGCTAACTATTCATACATAAATATCTAGAAATCTCATATATTTCTATAGAATATAGGAAAGCAAAAGTTGTGCACAGAAGGGAAAAGAACTAATGAGCAGTGTAAGTTATAAATATCAAACCAGAACAGATTCATTCTCTGCCCAAGAATCGAACAGCCCAGAAGTGCATTAATGTACATAGTTACCATTCAAAAAAAAAAAAAGAATCAAACGTAGGGCTGCTGATGAGATGAAAATATAGAACTTTAACCATTAGGCCATGAAGCAAACTGGCCTGTCATTTATTCTTACAGGGACAGTATTCAAAAGATTTTTTTTTTCTTTGTTTTAAATCAGATATTTGCTTTTTAATTTTTTCAAGAGAATTTTTATGGCTCGGCACCTGTGGCTCAAATGGCTAAGGCGCCAGCCACATACACCTGAGCTGGTGGGTTTGAATCCAGCCTGGGCTCGCCAAAACAACAATGACGGCTGCAACCAAAAAATAGCCATGTGTTGTGGCAGGCACCTGTAATCCCAGCTACTTGGGAGGTGAAGGCAGGAGACTCACTTGAGCCCAGGAGTTGGAGGGCGACACAGCACTCTACCCAGGGCAACAGCTTGAGGCTCTGTCTCAAAAAAAAGAATTTTTAGGATCAGCCATAACATATGTCTTTCTAAATCTATTTTTATATTAACATAAAGTAATTATTCCAAATAAGAGACCTCTAAAAGTTTTTAATAACATTTAGAAATCTTTTAATTTAAAGGATCTATCTATGACCATTAATTACAATGGTATGTATATTCTAAAAGCAACTCAATCCAACTCCTCTTTATAAAGCCCAGGTGATAATTTTCTCTCTTTTTTTTCTGTCCTCCTGGGTAGAGTGGCATGGCATCACAGCTCATAGCAACCTCCAACTGCTGGGCTCAAGCGATTCTCCTGCCTCCATCTCCCAAGTATCTGGGACTACAGGCACCTGCCACAATGCCTGGCTTTTTTTTTTTTTTTTTTTTGGTTGCAGCCATCATTGTTTGGCGGGCCTGAGCTGGATTCGAACCCACCACCTTAGGTGTATGTGGCTGGTGCCTTAGCCACTTGAGCCACAGGCGCCAAGCCAGGTGATAATTTTTCAGAGTTAACATTGAGAGAGTTCAAAGAAGGCTCAATGCCTCTTTGTAGAAAAGGCCATTTCCAAGCTTCCCAAAAATTCGCTCTCAGAAATATACTTATGATAGAATAGACAATGACAAAAACTCACTTCTCATTGTTTGACACATTCAGTGCACACTGTGCTGCTTAGAATCTGAACATGTCTCACACTCCCAGTCTTTCCAGTCTGGCCCCCTGACATGTTCCTGACAAAACACACCCCCTGGATAGTGGAGACAGAGGAGAGAATTCCCACTCAGTCACAAGTCAAGCTCAGAGACATAAAAAAGGATGAGAGGGAAACATCATACAGTTTTTGTTTCAGAGATCTAAAATAAAGTTTGTCTTAAAAGATAACTGGACTAGTCAGAAGCATATAACTGGTAGTATGTCAGGCCAGTTTGAACACTGGGCCTGTGGGGAGCTAGGCCTGAGTTCAGCCCTGTGGTAACCCTATTTAGACAAACGACGCTGAAACACAAGCAACAAAACAAGAACAAGCAATAACAACAACAGAAATAAAAGCTATTTCTGAGGGGAGATGGAATCAAACAATATGAATATTCATATCCCACAAAGTACCAAAAAATATACCAATACCAGAGTCACTTATAAGACTAGTCACCAACAAAAACGTTTCTCTCACTAATCTTAACTTTGGAAAGGACAATGATCTTTTACCATCTGTTCAACCAGAGCCCACAGAGAGGGAGTCAAACTGGTAAGTAAAGTATCTTATCACATGCTGGCTGGACAGAGTTCCAATCTTCCTGCTGCAGCTTTTAGGAGAGCCACAATGCATCTCATTGTGGCTTTAAGATCCTGCCAAATTCCTCTAACTGTAGGGATCATGGTGAAATTCTCTACTTTTCCCTTGGTTGGTTTGCTGAAAGATCTACTCACAATTACAGCTGATTAATAAGAGAAAGGATTATTTCCAAATACCATGCCTATGGAGGGAACCACAAGAATGATTATCCAATGTCTCAATGATGGTCAGATACCATTACAGATGTCTTTTTGAAGGGAGGGGAGAGAATATGGAGTATGGGTACAGTAAATAGATTGACTCATAAATTAACATGAGAGACAGGTATTGTGCTTTAAATGTTTGGGCCAGGTCTCATAGCATTCCGGATGAGGAAAGGAAGTCAGTTGTCCCCTTTGATCTCCTGATCAGGTCAGTCTGGTTTTATGCAGATAGAGATTAAACCCTTCCTAATGCTTTCTGATTGTGAATGGCCTTTAATTCAAAATATTCTTTATGTTAAATAGTCATATTTTTGGGTAAAATTTCCTTAGGTCCTTCAAGGTCTTAACTGTGTTCAAGGTGGAGAGTGAAACTAAAACTTATCCATACAGCCAGAACCTAGAGCTAGAAAACTTTTGTTACTGACCCACATAAAACACAAAGAGAAACTTGTTACTCAGGGCTCTATATGATTTCCATTAGAAATCAAAACTCCAAGGTGCATTACACACTGGTTTAAAATATTAAATCACCCTATCCACTTGATGCAGACATTTCTAAGCTGAGAAATTAACATACAACTTGAATTACATTGGTACATGGTCTAGAGGAACATTTGCACCATCCAAGAGGCCACTTAGATATCCAAAGTTGGGGGAAAGGGAAATGATCATTAAAGCTTTAAAAAATTGCAGAACACAAGGAAAGGATTCTTTAAGAACAAGATCTGTAGAGTCTACCAATGAGGATTAACATCTCAAGAATTGGATGTAATTGAATATCAGGAAGACACTAAAAATCAATATTTCAAATAATTAAAGAGGACTTCTTTTCCAACCCAAAGGAGGTAATAGTGACTAGACTCACCTCTCATCCAAAACAATCAAAAACCTAGACAATATATATGAAAATATTATTTTCAAGACACAGGGCATCAGGTAATGAAGAACAGAGATCCCCAAGAGATGGGAAGCTAATGAGGTGATCCCTATAGTTTCTCAGTTTACTGGCTTAGAATCCACTGTGCAGGGAGGAGAAATGCAGCCATATTCTGACAAAATCTCAGACAGAGATTAAAGTCCAGGGACATCAAATTCAATAGATTTCTCAGGATAGAGTAATAGAAGACAGCTACACACAGAAGGAACTCCAGGTATCTGTGTAGAGTCTCTTGAAGTACTGATTATTGCTTATTTTTGAGGAAACTACCCAATTCTAGTGAAATAACTACTTGGACAGGTTAGAGAAAACAGTACCCAGCACTCACACAGTGCCTGGAGTAGTCCCACCAACCCATCTGGAAACTGTTTCATGGGGTATTGAGTCTTCAATAGGGTCTTACTTTAGATAGCCCTGGATAAAATAATGTTGCTATTTTCTCATCTAGAAATCTTAACAGCAAGACCTAAAAGGATCCAAATGTTTCCAAGTAACTGTATCCCAGAAAAAAACTTTATGAATATAATAGAGTCAAATGTTTAAAAAGATAAGTGAGAGGAAGTTCCATTTCCCAGATGGCAGCATAAGGAGCTCCATGGATCCACTCTCTAGCAAACAAGTGTAAGGGATGAAAACTATTTTATAAAACCAATCACTTAAAGTCTCTCAAAATTAGCATATACTTAATGAAGAAACATTTATGCAGGAGAACCTCCTAAAACTTAAGAATAATTCAAAACAAGAACCTTTGACACTTGAGCCATTCATTATATACTTCACCCTGAACCCACCCTCCTACCCCTTCATGCAGATTGATAGAAGCCCCATGCTGAGAGGTGTGGCTAAGAAGATAGGGCTCTCTCCCCTTAACTTAGTGATTTTCAACCAGTGTGCCCTGGTAAGCTATGAGAGGATTTTAGGTGTGCCACAGAGATTTTTAAAAAATCATTAATTAGGGTGGTGCCTGTGGCTGTGAGTAGGGCACTGGCCCCATATACCAAGGGTTGTGGGTTCAAACCTGACCCAGGCCAAACTGCAACAAAAAAATAGCAGGGCATTGTGCTGGGCACCTGTAGTCCCAGCTACTTGAGAGGCTGAGGCAAGAGAATCACCTAAGCCCAGGAGTTGGAGGTTGCTGTGAGCTGTGATGCCACACACTCTATTGAGGGCAATAAAATAAGACTCTGTCTCTAACACAACAACAAAAATGATTAAATTATTTTCAAAAGAAATTCAAAGTACCATAAGTATATTCTTTTTTTTTTTAACTTTTTTTGATCAACATAATTTAAGTGTGCTGCAGAAGTTTAACTATAGGTTCAAGTGTGCTGTGAAATAAAAAAGATTGAAAAACACTGCCTTAGCTTCTAATTAAGGAGTGTATTAATAGTATCTCATAGGGAGGGCCAGCACTTCTCATCCCCTTCAGTTTAAGAGATTAAGTTGATGGTGAATATGACTAAGAGGTTGGGGGACTTTTTTTTTTTTCTACCTGGCCCCTGCTCATAGGATAATAAGTCCAGAAATGACAGGGAGATATTTTTGAGACTCCTATCACCTTTGCCCAAGATTACTTGTAGGACAGACATTCTTTGCAGAGAGAGGCAGGCTAAGAAAGCTAGAGGTTTTGCTGAGGAAAGAGTTTTTCCCAAATGAACTTGACTTTATTTGAACCAGAAAGTGGGGAAGTTCAAGCCTAAAGGCTCTCTTGAAAACAATAGAGATTTTGGTGGTAAGCAAATTAAAGGAGCCCTGCAGCTCCTCTTAATTAAGAGCAACATGCTAACCATAGGCCAGCTAATTCACCAGAGAAACTAGGGAAACAACCAAGAAGAGCCACTTGGGGTCAGAAAAAACCCCCAGCCTTGCCTGAATTTAATTGGATCAGGCTGCAAAATAGTTTGTGCCCCAGGGCATTGTGGAAGGCAGTAAAGCAATAACCTAGGAATTAGTGGAGTCTAACAGTTTGGTCTGATGCTAAAATCATGGAGATGGTCTACCAGAAAGGTCAGATAAAAAAGAAGTCAAAAAGAGTCCTATTAAAACCAGTGTCATGAAGACTATGTTAATGTCCATATCTGTGCCCTCTAAAGAGTGATACTTAGTCTATCCTGGCCTGGCCTGGTGGCTCACACATGTACTCCTACCCTCTGAGCTGAGGTGGGTGGAGTTCAAGACCAGCCTGAGCAAGAGCAAGACCCCATCTCTAAAAATAGCCAGGTATTGCAGTGGAGGCCTATATTCCCAACTACTTGGGAGGCTGAGGCAAGAAGATCACTTGAGCCCAAGTGTTTGAGGTTGCTGTGAACTATGATGGCATGACACTCTATCAAAAGTGACAGAGTGAGAATCTGTAAAAAAAAAAAAAAAAAGTCTGTTATGGGCCAGGAAGGTGGCTCATGTATTGCACTCTGGGAGGCCAAGGCAGGAGGAATCTTTGTGGTCAGGAGTTGAAGACAAGCCTGAGCCAGAGCCAGAGCCAAACCCTGTCTCTATTAAAAATAGAAAAATCAGCCAGGTATTATGGTGGGCACCTGTAGTCCCAGCTACTCAGGAGGCTGATGCAAAAGGATCACTTGAGCCCAAGAATTTGAGGCTGTGAGCTAACATAACGCCACAGTATTCTACCCAGGGCAACAGAGTGAGACTTTCTCACATACACACACAAAAACAGAGAAAAATAGTCTATCCTAGTCACCAAAGAAGTAAGAGAACAACAACAAAGGCAAGTCTTAGAGAGGAAGAGAGGGAATCATCCATATTTGTCACAATATATTACCCAAAATGTTTGGTTTTCAACAAAAAATTATGAGACAAGCAAAGAAACAGGGAAGTATGATTCATACACAGAAAAAAAAAAGGGAGGGCAACAGATACTGCTTATGAGAGAGCCCAGATATTGTATTTGACAGAGATTTCAAAGCTTTTTAAAATATTGTCAAACAGCTAAAGGAAATTATGCTTAAAGAAGTAAAGGAAATTCTGATGATGAATGTTTCGTTGTATAGAGAATGTTAATAAAGTAAAAAAATATATATAAAGAACTAAATAGAAATTCTGAAGTTGAACTGAATAACCAAAACGAAAAATTCACTAGAGGGGCTCAGCAGTAGAATTCAATTATTAGAAGAAAATTTCAGTAAGCTTGAAGATATATATAATAGGTTTTATGCAATTCAAGGAACAGAGAGAAAAAAGAATGAAGAAAATTAAATAGGGCCTCAGAACCATTTCAAAACAGAGCCACCATTAAGCCCACCAATGTGTGCATAAAATGAGTACCAGAGAAGAGAGAGAAAGGACCATAAAAAAAATTTAAAGAAATAATAGCTGGAAAATCCCCAAATTTGTTGAAAGACATAAATCTGCTCATATAAGAAGTTCAGTAAACTCCCAATACAAAGAGATGTGTACGTAGACACATCATAGTAAAATGTTAAAAAGGTAAATAAAGCAACAAGAGAAAAAGGAATCATTATATGCAGTGGAATCCCAATAAAATTAACAAATGCCTTCTCATTTGAAATGATGGAAACTAGAATACATATACAAAATGCTGAAAGGACCCATCCACCAAGAATCATCTTATATCCACTGGCAAAACAAAGACATTCTCAGATTATCAAAAACTGAAAAGATTTGTGGCTAGCACTGCATTATAAGAAATATTAAAGGAAGTTATTTAGGCTAATGGTAATTGGCATTCAAAGAAAGAGCACCAGTAAAAATAAACGTGTAATCATAAAGGACAGTATAAATCTATATTTCTTCTCAACAGCAGCACAAGATGCATTTCAAAAAACACAACAAAAAGAATAAAGGAAATTAGGAGCAATGTCTCACCAAATAGAAAATACCAATAAGGAGATAAAAATAAAAAAGAATCACATACAAATCCTGAAGCTGCAAATTTCAATAACTTCTTGTACAGTTTACCAATGTCACATTGACATAGTGTTTCCAGTTTCCAAAGTACTTAGACACATCCTCACTGTCCTTCTTCATAGACCTTACAGGTTGGCAGAACAACCAATATTGTCCTTATTTTATATAAGAAGGATCCAAGGATCAGAATTATTTCCGTTTACCAGGTTTGTATGTGCTACAGAAGAACTAGTGCCAAGTAGTGCGGCACAGAAGTCCGGAGAAGTTCTAGAGTCAGATCGCCTGATTATTTTCTACCACTTACTATTATATCACTTTGAATAAGTTACTTAACCTCTTCAAGACTCTGTTGCCTCACCTGTAAAGTGGACAGATTAACATTTATATTATCTATCTCATAGGGTTGTTCAGAGGAATAATTGAGATACTGTGTTTCCCTGAAAATAAGCCCTAGCAGGATTTCTATGCATTTGTTAAATATAAGCCCTACCCCAATAATAAGACCTAGTGATAGGTGTGGCTATCCAGCATATCTGCATAACCACACCATGCATTTTGGCGTGGAGAAGACATCCCCTGAAAATAAGCCCTAGTGTGTCTTCTTGAGAAAAAATAAATATAAGACAGTGTCTTATTTTTGGGGAAACACAGTACCAGATACACTCTGTAGCTGATACCCAGAAAATATAGTAAATGCTTATTTCATGTTGGCTTAAATTATTGTTCTAACTGATGCCTTTCCCACTATACCTTAATGCATTTATAGTTACTCATTTTCAACCACATAACCTTTTAGGATTACTTTCATCTTTTTGTTCTCTAAACATTAACACTAACTTGTCTTTATCATACGATAAAGTCACACTGATGCTGGTATTATAGAATTTAGTACATGTCTACTATGTGCCTAGATTTTGTATCTTTTTAAAAAAAATTCTCTACCAAGCCTTGCATGGTATTTCACCCTTGAAAAAGATAGCTCCTATGTGAATTCTTTCTAGCTGAAGTGAACTTTGTGGAGAGGGTAAATTTGATATCTCCTTTGAAGTATGTGCTGAATGCAGTGGATGAAGAGACATGAAGGTGGAGAAGCTGTATTAGCAAAGTCATGGAATCTAAAAACACAGCATACTCAGGACAAATGTATTAAATTTAAAAAGCCTTAGGCCTGGCATGGTGGGTGGCTCATGCTGTAATGCCAGCATTTTGGGAAATTGAGGAGAGAAGATCACTAGAGCCCAGAAATTTAA
Organism: Galagoides demidoff; assembly: GCA_963574575.1. Taxonomy (NCBI): domain Eukaryota; kingdom Metazoa; phylum Chordata; class Mammalia; order Primates; family Galagidae; genus Galagoides; species Galagoides demidoff. The sequence continues at coordinate 38,978 of CAUYQV010180208.1, forward strand.
GATGAGCCCAGGCTACACAGTGAGATCTATCTCCAAAAAAAGTGGGGGAAGGGCATGAAATGAAATGAAAGATGCCAAGTTGTCATGAGTTGTTGGTGAGTGTGGTCATTATGTTTATGTTATCTGTCACTAGATGGAGTCCATGAGCCTAGGGAACTCCTGGTTGGACTTTACCATACCTCTGTGCCTTTGTTTTTTTGTTTTTTTTTGAGACAGAGTCTCACTCTGTTGTCCTGAGTAGTAGAGTGTCCTGGCATCATAGCTCACAGCAACCTCAAACTCTGGGGCCTTTGAAAGGAAGAATAATACTTTTTTAAAAATTTGGTAAATAGATTTCAATAGTATTTTTGAGGTTTAGGGTTTTTTTAAGTTGTAGTATTATTATTATTTTATTTATTTAATTTTTTTGAAAATTTCATTCTGTTGCCTAGGCTAGAGTGCTGTGGTGTCAGCCAGCTCATAGCAACGTCAAACTCCTGGGTTCAAGCAGATCTCCTGCCTCAGCCTCCCAAGTAGCTGGGACTATAGATGCTTGCCACAGTACCTGGCTAATTTTTTTTCTTATTTTTAGTAGAGACATGGTCTTGCTTTTGCTCATGCTGGTCTCAAATCCTAGGCTCAAGCAAGCCTCCTGTCTCTGACTCCTGGAAGGCTAGGAGTATAGGCGTGAGCTACCATACTCTGCTTTATTTTTATTTTATTTTATTTTATTTTATTTATCTATTTAAAGACAAAGTCTAACTCTGTCACCCTGGGTAGAGTGTCATGGCATTATAGCTCACAGCAACCTCAAACTCTTGGGCTCAAACAGTCCTCTTGTCTCAGCCTCTCACGTAATTGGGACTACAGGTGCCCACCACAACACCAGCTAGTATTTCTGTTTTTAGTAGAAGCAGGGTCTAGCTCCTGCTAAGGCTGGTCTCCAACTGCTGAACTCATGTAATCCACCTGACTCAGCCTCCCAGAGTGGCAGGACTATGGGTGTGCGCCACTATGCCCAACCATTACTTTTATTTTTAAAGAAAAGGTCTCACTGTTTGGCCTTGAATTCATAGGCTCAAGTCATCTTCCTACCTGAGCCACCCAAGTAGCTGGGATTATAGGCCCAAACCACTGCACTCTGCAAATAGCAGACTTTTTGGATTTGCCTTTTTAAAAATATTATTATCAGTTTGTAAAACTGCAAAATTCTTTAACTCATCCTGCACCCTCAAAATAATTTTAAAACCATATTTTAATATCAGTCCTAAATCTTTCTGGTAGTAAGAATGTTTTTAATTTAATTTACTTTATTATTGAATGTCAGTTAAAAAATTAAGTTGTTATCCTCTGATCCAAAGCCCCAATATTCAGAAACTCTTGATTTCAACCCACTTATACATTTTCTCCCCCATGAACTCCCATTCAAATACCAGTAAGAACAGGTGTTGCATTGTTTACTAAGTGTCAATTCTTAGCATAACATAACACATACTTGCATTTCTAAAACCTTACATGGTATGAAGTATCTTGAGAGAAAGGCTAGGATAAGCAATTTTTCTTCATCGAGGTTGTCAAAAGGTAAGAACCTTGAGGCTAATAACAGATAATAATAGTGCTGGTGAGTATTTAGTCACAAGTATCCTTTGCTTTTTATTTTGGGTGGAAATGGGCAGTGGGAAAACAGCAAATGAATACATGAACTGGTTGCAGAAAGGATCTTGGGAACTTTCCAGGCGTCAAGGAGGATGCAGTTAACTTACTCAGTTAGTCTGTATGCAAGGCAGTATGTGAACAAGGTGTGATCTAATTCCTTTTTTGTGTCTTTCTATGCAGCACATGCCCCTATAGTCGGCCTCCCTTTGGCTATGGAAATTTTCCAAGTTCAATGCCAGAATGTCTTGGTTATTATGAAGACAGGTACCAAAAACATGAGGCTATGTTTTCAGCTTTAAATAGAGACTATCCTTTTAGAGACTACCCAGATGAACGTACACACAACGAAGATTCTCGGAGTTGTGAAAGCGTGGATGGGACCTCTTACTATAACAGTCATGGCCACAGTGGGGAAGAATACCTAAACCCCATGCCTCAGCTGGACATTGGAGCCTTGGAGAATGTCTTCACAGCCCCAACATCAACTCCCTCTAGTATCCAGCAAGTCAATGTCACTGACAGTGATGAGGAAGAAGAAGAAAAAGTGCTCAGGAATTTATAATTTTAAAACAAATATGCACAGAAAATAAACATTTCTTAAAATATATTCTGGGTCAGTTGGTGTGAGAAAAAAGCCTAGAATACTTTGCTGAGAGTTTTCAGCCATGATTTGAGCAGTCAAAACCAAATGTAATTTATGTCTTCATAAAGTTTTGATTAAAGTCCTAATGTTTCATTGTAGGAATATTTGAGATATGAGGTAGTTTATTTTTATGGCCGAGATTTGCATCAACATGTGTTATCATTACTTTATCTTGGAACACGCAAAATATTGAAGGCTCACAATTGTATGTGAGGGGAAAGGGAGTATATATCTGGACAAGTGTGATTTGTATTTTATCTCAAGATACATTTATTTTTCTTAAATGGATTTTTGGAGTTTATGTAATATGAATGTTGTCAGTTTTTATGTAACATTTTGAAAATATTTTGGTGACATTTAGTAGTACTGCTATTCAGTGACTAAATTTAGTTCACACTAATAACCAATTATAAGTTGCAAATGTGTTTTAATGGCACCTGGGTAATTCCTTCAGATAAATATAGTCATTTCTGTTTCTAAACATTTTTATCATCATTTTTGAATTTTTTCCCATTTGGTATGCATTTGTTCTATTTTTGTTATAATTAAATAAACACAGATAAAATTGTTCTTGTTGGATGTTTTCTGTTTGGGAGATAGAAATAAGCAAAATGAATGTTATTCATGGAAGATTGTTTTCCACTACATATATATATGCATATAGGCATACATATATGTGTGTGTGTATATATATATAAAAACATATATATATATATATATATTTTTTCACCTAATAGATTCTGGAATTGTGCATATCCTTTTAGCTTACATGAAACTTAAAACCAGGGAGTTTATTTAAGACCATGTGGAATTTATTTAATTCACAATGAACAGAAGAACCCTACTTGTGATGTAACCTCTTGGTAAGTGCCCACTTACGAGAAAGAAGACCTTTTTAGAATAGTATCAGCACCACCAGTGTTAGTTTGGATCATGGTAAAAGACAGATCTACAAGGAACAAAGTGAATTGATAGTGGGTAATAGCCACAAACTCCAGTATACTTTTCCCTTGATGATCTGTATAATTTATGCAAATTGAGATCTTGCTATTTAAAACTATGTGGAAATTGTGTATGGAAATCTATTCTACAGCTTCCAGTTTTTTCCTTCACTAAACCTGTATTTGTTTCTTAAAGGTTGTTAATGTTGTAACATTTCATCATCCCTCTACTTACTGTAAGTAACATATCCTCTCCCATTTCCTCTCCCAATAAAAATTTTGTTTTCCTATTTTATATTTCATTTTTTTATTATTATACACAGTACCATTTTGATGTAGTTAAAGAGAAAACTTGAATTTCTTGGTGACAGTAAGCAAATACTATTTCACTTCACATCTGAACTAAAGAATCATTTGATTATCCGCACATTTACATGAAAGAGGAATGTATACAAATTTGACCCATTTTACCTCATCTCGTTTTAATAGCACCTTTGTGACTAAACTGGGTTTGATCATAGGCTGTATTTTTTTTTTTTTCAGACAAAGTCTCACTTGGTCATCCTCCATAGAGTGCCATGGCATTTTTAGCTCACAGCAACCTCAAACCCTTGGGCTCAAGTGATTCTCTTGCCTCAGCCTTCCAAGTAACTGGGACTACAGGTGCCCACCACAATGCCTGGCTATTTTTAGAGACAGTATCTCACTCTAGCTCAGGTTGGTCTTGAACTTGTTAGCTCAGGCAATCTACCTTGGCCTCCCAGAGTGCTGGGACTACAGGCATGAGCCACCGTGCCTGGCCTCCATAGGCCCTATTTTTACAGACTGGTTGAGGGAACCACTGTGTTAAAAGCCGTGAGATGATACAGGGCATAGTGTAGCATTTTGTGGCTACCTATCTTCAGGGTTTCCCTTCACCTCTGATTCCTTCCCCAATCTTTTCTTTGAATGGCTAAAACTACTTCCTCCTCTTCCTCAGTGCTGACATAAGAAGCTAGAGTTTAGGGCTGGGCACAGTGGCTCACAACTGTAACACTAGCAGCACTCTGGGAGGCCGAGGTGGGTGCACTGCTTTAGCTCATGCCTTCAAGACTAGCCTAAGCAAGAGTGAAAAAAAAATAGCTAGTGTTGTAGTGGGCACCTATAGTTCCAGCTACTTGAAGGACTGAGGCAAGTGAATCAAGCCTAGGGGTTTGATGTTGCTATGAGCTATGACGCCACAACATTCTACCCAGGGGGACAAAGTGAAACTCAAAAAAAAAAAAAAAAGCGTTCAGATTCTTGACAAATCCACAGCACAGCCAATTTGAACTGGGAAATATGGGTAGCTCTTATTTAGAAAACTACCCCTTGCAGATAAGCATACCCTCTACAAATGCCCATACCTGCTCATTTATAACTCTTCAAACCACTGATGATAAAATATCTAAAGACTAAATAAAGCCCTGCCCCCCTGGCAGTAATTTACTTAACTCTTCAAGTCATCAAAGTGAAATTCTCCAAGTTCAAAGCCACAGTATTTTATTTTATTTTATTTTTTTTAAGACAGAGTTTCACTTGTCACCCTCAGTAGAGTGCTCTGGTATCACAGCTCAAAGCAACCTCAAACTCTTGGGCTCAAGAGATTCTCTTGTCTCAGCCTCCCAAGTAGCTGGGACTACAGGTGCTGCCATAATCCCGTTTTTAGAGATGGAGTCTTACTTTTGTTCAGGCTGGTCTTGAACCCATGAGCTCAGGCAATCCACCTGCCTCAGCCTCACAGAGTGATAGGATTACAGGTGTGGGCCACTGTGCCCGTCCCATAAGTATTTTCTAATAGGTCTCATTGTCTTCTTTTCTTTCTATGAATTGAAGGTAATAACATTTGTTATAAGAATAGTCACTTTTTGGAAATTTGGAAGGTGGGAAGAGCCCTGTGAAACCTTTGGAAAATGCTGTGAGACTCACTAGACTTAGAGGATAATCACTTCTGCCCTTAAAAATATCGATGAACTGGGTCTGTCTACTCATTTGCCAAAAACATTAGAGAATGCTCTGAGAGATTCTATAAGAAGAAATTGCAGAAGAGAAGCTGAAGGAGCAGAACGTTGGCAGAGATCAACCCTTAAGAGGCTTAGAGTTCAGTAGGTGAAGTGGTTTATTTCTCCCTTGACACATCTGGCTCCTGACCTGCTGGAGACCTCTTCTACCCTCACAAGCCCCAAAGCTGCTGCTGATGCCAGTGAACTGAGAGCTTCTAGAGGATGAAGCACCAGGCATCTGTTGCCCTTGGGGTCACTTCACCACAGACCTGAGCTGAGATGGCAACACCCCTATGGCTTCTCCACCATGATGCACCTTTGTCCTCCCCAGGGGGCTTCAGCCCCTCAGTTTTCATCTTGTTCATTCCCACACAAACATTTCCCAACTCTAACCCAGACTGTGGGAGCCACAGAGGGTTAGTAGGTCTTGGAGAATCTGTGTGACCCCAGAGCCAGGTCATCCTGGGTGGCTGTCTTCTGGAGAGGGGAGCAAACACAACCAAAGTGCTAGTTTTCTCCCATTCATACCCTTTTCCTCCATCTCCTCTGGCCTGCCCATAATTGCTGAGAGACAGTTAAGCAGGGGGTTCTCAAGAACTGCTTTTCCACTGGATTGGTGCATTCACCACAACAGGGCTTCTACAGAGAGTCCAGCTAATGCTTTTCCAGACTCTCTTTCTCCCTTTCTTCACCCCAACTTGCAGACAAGAAAGAGAATTGAGTTATCCTACAGAAGCTTCCACATAGAGTGGAGACTCAGGCCTTTCCTCTGAGGGGTCCTGCTGTGGACTGAGGGACATGAAAACTCCTTGGCAAACTGTGGGCAACTCTGGACCAGTGCACTTCTCCCTGGCAAGGTCAAGGATTGATCTTTGGGGACGCAAGGACAGACCTGCAGGCCAGATACCATACCGTCAATTCTCAGTTGCATTGCTTGGGGTAAATGAGGGGAGATTTTTGATTGGGTGAGGCCACTGCTGGCAACATTACTGAGAGGCTAGGAGCAAACCTTCATTCCCTGCTGAAACAGATACATTGCCACCTTTGGGGATGCTTAAGGACAATTTAACCAAACCCAACCCTGCCCAACCATGTTCCCCCACCCACCAGAAAATGATTACTCACCTCAAGTTCCAGAGCCCCACCCACCACCTGGAGCCTTCAAGGGCTTCTTCTGAGGGACTAGAGTAGGTCCAAAAACAAAACAACATTGCAGCTTGGTCTGCCTACATACAGAGAGGTGAATATGAATGTACTCTTTAGCATTTACTGACTCAATAATAGAAGGTCTTATTGAATCTCACCCACCTGTTGTCTCTGAGATTAAACTGGGTGTGCCATTATCTAATTTTTAAAAAATCCAAAAATAAGAAACAAAAGCTGCTCCTGAAGAGAAGAAATCAGTGAAAGATTATCAGATACATGAAAACTCAGAGTGAAAGACATCTATAAAATAAAATAACTGCATAACAATGGAAATCAACTAAAATGAGAATATTGAAATGACTGATATAGAATTTATAATAGGGATTATAAGGGAGCTCAATGAAATACAAGAGAAAATAGAAACCCAAAACAAAGAAGCCACAATCACAATGTAGGAAATGAATTAGGAAATCAAATTATCTTAAAAAATCAAGCAGCACTTTTAGAAATGAAAATGTATTCAAAGAAATGCAAGATGTAGTGAGCATCTTTAAGAATAGTCTAGAACAGGCAGAAGAAAGAATCTCAGTGCTAGAAGACAACACCTTTGAGTTAAACAAGTCAGTCAGTCAAAGAGAAAGGACAGAGAACTAAGAGGAATGAACAAAGCCTACACATGAGATTATACAAAGAGGCCTCTCATAAGAATCATTGGCATCCCTGAGGGGAAGAAGAAAATACACAATGGCTGGAAAACCTATTTCGGGGAATACTCGAGGTATTGCTAGAAATTTGGATATCCAGGTGCTAGAAGCACAATAGACTCTTGGGAAAATCATAACCAAGAAAAAAATCACCACAATGCATAATCATGAGGCTGGCCAAAATTAACACGAAAGAGGAACTCTTAAGAACTATAAAGCAAAGGCATCAGGTAACTTACTAGAAAGGAAAACCCTAACTAGCTACAGACTTCTCAACTGAGACCTTACAAGCCAGAAGGACTGGGGCCCCATTCTCAGCCTTCTCAAACAAAATAATGGCCAACCTAGAATTTTGTATCTTATAAAACTAAATTTCTTATATGTAGGCCAAAAAAAAAAAAAAAATAGACATTCTCAGACAAACAAATGCTGAAGGAATTTGTCAAGACAAGACCTCCCTGCAGGAAGTACTCAGAGCTGCATGTTATGCAGAAAGCACAAGAGGCACCCACAGTGTAAAACCCTTCAAATGCTAAAGTTCAGAGCCCAAATACCACCATGGCACAAGAGGTGAAACAAAACAGTAAAGTTGTACACAATAAGATGAACAGAAATCCACTTATTAATTCTTGCAATAAATTTAAATGGCTTGAACTCCCCCACTCAAGAGACATAGTTTGGCTGAATGGATAAAAAAGTATAAGCCAAGTATCAGCCTAGAGTCAAATCCACAATGACTCATTCAGACTCAAGGTGAGGTGATTAAAAGCAATTTTTCATGCAAATGGAAACCAAAGAGAGCTAGTGTAGCCATTGTCATATCAGATAACATAGACTTCACTTTTTAAAAAAATTAAATCATAGCTGTGTACATAAATGCAGTCATGGGGTACAATGTGCTGGTTTTATATACAATTTGAAATATTTTCATCAATCTGGTTAACATAGCCTTCATGGCATTTTCTTAGTTATTGTGTTAAGACATTTATATTCTACATTTAGTAAGTTTCACATGTACCCTTGTAAGATGCACTGTAGGTATGGTCCCACCAATTATCCTCCCTCCACCCATCCTACCCACTCCCCTTCCCTCTCTTTCCCCTTTCCCCATATTCTTGAGCTATAATTGGGTTTCATAGTAGGGCTGAGTACATTGGATACTTTTTCTTCAATTCTTGAGACATTTTGCTAGGAAGAATATGTTCCAGCTCCATGCAGGTAAACATGAAGAAGGGAAAGTCTCCATCTTTCTTTAAGGCTGCATAATATTCCATGGTGTACATATACCACAATTTATTGATCCATTCATGGTTGATGGGCACTTAGCAATTATGAATTGGGCTGCAATAATCATTCTAGTACAAATATCTTTGTTATAGTGTGATTTTTGGTCTTCTGAATATATACCTAGTAGAGTAATTGTAGGATCGAATGGCAGGTCTATTTTTAGTTCTCCAAGTGTTCTCCAAACATCTTTCCAAAAGGAACATATTAGTTTGCATTCCCACCAGCAGTGTAGAAGTGTTCTCTTTTCTCCACATCCATGCCAACATCTCTGGATTTGGGATTTTGTGATATGGGCTGATCTTACTGGAGTTAGGTGATATCTCAAAGTAGTTTTGATTTGTATTTCTCTGATGATTAAGGATGATAAGCATTTTTTCATATGTCTGTAGGCCATGCTCCTGTCTTCTTCAGAGAAGTTTCTCTTCAAGTCCCTTGTCCACCCTGAGATGGGATCGCTTGTTCTTTTCTTGCTAATACATTTGAGTTCTCTGTGGATTCTGGTAAACCTTTGTCAGAGACATAACCTACAAATATCTTCTCCCATTCTGAGGGCTGCCTGCTTGCTTTATTTACTGTGTTCTTGGCTGTGCAGAAGCTTTTTAGTTTGATGAGGTCCCAGTAGTGTATTTTTGATGCTGCTTCAATTGCCTGGGGGGGTCTTCCTCATAAAATATTCTCCCAGGCTGATTTCTTCAAGAGTTTTCCCTGCACTTTCTTCTAGTATTTTTATAGTTTCATGTCTTAAGTTTAAATATTTAATCCAGTGAGTCTATCTTAGTTAATGGTGAAAGGTATGGGTTCAGTTTCAATCTCCTACAGATCGCCAGCCAATTTGCCCAGCACCATTTGTTAAATAGGGAATCTTTTCCCTACTGAATGTTTTTAATCGGCTTGTCAAAGATCAAATGGCAGTAAGTAGCTGGGTTCATATCTTGGTTCTCTA
>CAUYQV010180212.1:0-13384 GCA_963574575.1 Galagoides demidoff
TGTGTTGATACAATGATTAACCAAATGACATGAAAGTTATGTTAACCAGCTTGATGAAGGTGTTTCAAATTGTATATGAAACAGCACAGTGTACCCCATGTTTGCATCAATGTATACAGAAATCAATTAATAAAAAAAAAAGGAAAAAAAAATATAAATAAACAAATAGGTAGGTAGATAAGAACTTTTTTTGTTCTTTTAAAAAATATTTTTAGTTACTACCAGTTTGTAATTAATAGCTCAAAAGTCTATCATAGAGTTAAAATACACGTAGATAAAATTGCACTTTTTGAAATAATTGAGTAGATTGGAGAAACTATCTTTTGAATCTAGCTTAATGTGATACAGAGAGTTTAGATGGGCCTGGTTCGAAAGAAAGTAATAGTGGGTCAAGAAAAGGAGAGTAGGCTTGGCACCCATAGCACAGTGGTTACGGTGCCGGCCACATACACTGAGGCTGGCAGGTTCAAACCCAACTGGGCCAGCTAAAACAACAATGGCAACTGCAACAAAAAAATAGCCAGGCATTGTGGTGGGCGCCTGTAGTTCCACTACTTGGGAAGCTGAAGCAAGAGAATCACTTGAGCCCAAGATTTTGAGGTTGCTCTGAGCTGTGATGGCACAGCACTCTATCAAGGGTGACATAGTGAGACTCTGTCTCAAAAAAAAAAAAAAAGAAAAAAAGAAAGAAGAAAAGGGGAGTAGATTTTGATAAAAAATCTTCTTATGTCTATGATCCTAGCACTTTGCGAGGCCGAGGTGGGAGGATTACCTGAAGTCAGGAGTTCAAGACCAGCCTGAGCAAAGCAAGAGCAAGACACTGTCTCTACAAAAAACAGAAACATTAACTAGGCAATGTGGCCTGTGCCTATAGTCCCAACTATTTGGGAGCTGAGGCAGGAGGATTACTTGAGTCCAGGAGTTTGAGGTTTAGTGAACTGTGATGACACCACTGCACTCCACTCAGGGCAGCAGAGTGAGACTCTGCCTCAAAAAACAAACAAAACAGATTTGATAAGAAGATAAAAAAGTAGAATGTGGTTGACTAATTATGTGACCCTAGAGACTGACTCTGAGCACCTTAGCTAAAAAACGCATATTTAAATGATAGATAATCTGAAATTTGAGCCAAAGGTCAGTATGAAAGTTATATGTCAATAAATTTTTGCCATGTCATTTCAGCTTCTGAAAATTTTCCAATATACTAACTTTGAGAAAAATAGAAACTACATCTTATCAACTCAAGATCGCCTTGTAGGGGGATTTGCCAAGTGGCCAGACAGTCATCCAGGTAATTATTTTCTGAGTGAATCGAAAACAACTTTTATTTCTTGAGTAGTTCTTTAAGCATCTCTAAAGACGCCTTTCAGAAAAGGCATATGGGCAGTGCCTGTGGCTCAGGTGCCGGCCCTGGCCAAACTGCAACGACAAAAAAGATAGCCAGGTGTTGTGGTGGGTGCCTGTATTCCCAGCTACTCGGGAGGCTGAGGTAAGAGAATCACCTAAGCCCAAGAGCTGGAGGTTGCTGTGAGCTGTGATGCTATGGCACTCTACCAAGGGTGACAAAGTGAAACTCTGTCTCTAAAAAAAAGAAAAAGCATATGTTAGAAAGTATAGTCTCAATTGTAAAGTCACATTAAATAATATGTGTTTTAAAAAGTAGGTTGTTGAAGATTGAGATAGATTTAGGGTGGTGGGTAGTATAAAGGAAAGAGTTGATTGTCAAGATAGATTGATATAGTGTACATTTTCCCCAAATATTTCACTTAATAATGTTATATTTCATTTGCTACAGTAAGGCAGATAAACTGAATGGGCCCTTTCCAAAATAGGGAATTATTTGGTCCATCCAAAATCATTAGACTTACTAGCTATGACTTGAACTAAGGTAGTATAAATTACTCTCAACCATGAAGGATTAGATTTTAAAAAAAACTCCTGAATACAGATGTTTTCACTGCTCTTTACTCTTGTTCTCTAAATTTCAGCAGATTCAGATAACTTTTTTAGATGACTGCCTTGCTGTTTGAACTCTTACCATTCATGTTCTAAAAATCAAGAATCAAACAGATTGAGGCAATATGAATGGCATGACGCTCAAGTTCTTTCAGAATTTGGCTCCTCTCCTGCCTCTAACATTTTTCTCCAGTCTGTAGCCCTCCCCGCTCCCACTTACCTTATGTTTTCACTTTCAGAAAAATGAGTCTATTTACAGCTTCCCTGTTAAAATCAATATGAGTTTATTAAAATAATCAAGAACATTGACATTTTTGATGAGCAAGTTTTCAAGCAATTAGCTATAAATATATGAAGCTAAATGCAAGGAATGGTTGTTTTTGCAGCAGTCTAGAAATTGTCTCTTCACCTCATTTCCCATCATAGAACTACTGTGGTTGGAATGTGTACTTCAATCAAATTATAATAGGGGGCCTGTGAAATCATATTTTTATGCCTGAAATGAACAAGAATATTTTCTTAGACCCATATTTACCTGCATTTTTATGTAAGACCTACTTCCTAAGAAAAAAATGTTCAATGCTTTCTAAGTCATAAGCCAATTTATGTTTTCATAAATTAATTTCTAAAGCAAATAATACGTTGAAATTTTGGTACCTATAATCCATACCTGTGAATATGATAGAAAAATGCCTCAAGAACACAATTATTTTGTTCTTGATGCCATTTTTTAATCACTGTGTGGTACTCTTAACAAGTAATAAGAATAGAGAAATAGGAAATTAGCATTTCTTGTATAAACTTAACTTGGGATATATTGAATATTTTCAGTAATTTTTTTTAAAAGAATATATATGTATACATTTTTTGGCTTTTTTTTTTTTTTTTTTAATTTCAGAGGATGTCCCAGTGTTAGTGAGCAGTTTTGTTCCTTGTCCCTTTTCCAGCTTGAAGTTACAGTCATTATTCAGTACAACACACTGGAGCCATTTGAAATTCCTCAGACGTCAAGAAACACTTAGGTCTACCATACCATACTTTTTAAGGCAGAGTATTTCAGAGATAGAGAAATTTCCTTTTTACGATCTCAGTCATCAACACGCTCACCATCTTCTTGAAAATATAAAGTGAAATACTAGTTTGGATAAAAGAAATTTTATATACTATTATTTAGAAAAATTCTTTTTCATTTGATACTTAAAAGTATTTTGAGTTTTAATAATCTTCTATAACTATTTGATATACCTTAAGCTTAATTATATTTACATTTTTTGTAAGAAAATCACTTTCAGGGGGAAAAATTAATTTTATTTCATTTATATTAAAAACTTTGTCCTTAGCTGAGTGTTATGGCAGGCACCTGTAGTCCCAGTTACTTGGGAGGCTGAGGCAAGAGGATTTCTTGAGCCCAAGAGTTTGAGGTTGCTGTGAACTATGACACCAAAACACTTTAGTGAGGGTGACAAAGTGAAACTCTGTCTCAAAGAAAAACAAAAATTGGTCCATTAGCTTTTTTAAAAGCTTTTTTCTAGAGAGATCAGCTTCTAAACTTTAATGTTTGTGTGACTATTTGGTTGTAAAACTCAGTTTTTACAGATATATTAAAATGTTTTCAGAGCTTATACACTAGAGAGCATAGAAAGTCTTTGTAAAATAAATTGAATTTATGTGAACATGCCTGTTCCCAGAGTCTTTAGAAAAATCATTTTAAGGAGAGAGTCTTTAAAGTGAGAATAATTATTCTTGATTTTAATAAATCCAGTAGTTGCTTTGACACAGAGATTTTATATATATTTATGAAAGAAGCTGCAAAAGAATAATGTTTTATTATGAAGTAAAAATATATTTCAACATCAAAAGTGCTTGAATACATCATCACCTGCAGATAAGGAGTTTTTGTTTTTTGTTTTTAACTGTTTGAGGTTTGAAACAATTCAGTTCTGGTGTCATTGGCTTTTTACAAAATTCCTTTAGCGAAAAAAACAAAGTTTTATTTTTACTTACTATGGAGAAACATATTAATTTTACACAGATTCTATTTTGTTATTATACCTCTGCTATAATGTATATTCCTTTATGTTGTATTTTTTTCCTAGTAAAGTTTCCTAGTTTCTAGAAAATAAAGCTTAATGTGGCTTTGCGCCATTTGTAATTTTAGAATAACTGCATGGAATAATGTAATATAGTACAGGGGAAATCAAACCTATTTTTTGTAGTCTGAAAATTAGAGGAAAGTAAGCCAGAAGAAACCTAATAAGCATTTTCTGAAAAAGCCAAAAAAGGTATTTATTAACATGGGCCCCCCCATTAGTGAAATAACTTTATCACAAATAGAAGAACTATTTGTCATTTCTGTTTTGAAAAGTAAATGATACTCATGTAAAGCTTTTTCTATAACTTGTTTGACTTAGTAAGAAGTTTTGAACTTTAATAGTTCTTGAGGCTATAAATATTAGCCAGTTCAAAAATAGAAAAAAATCTTGACTGCTACAAAAGTTTGTGTGGTGTTCCTATAAATACATAGCTCTGAGTTCTTCAGAAGTCTATATAAGGCTCTCAGGCAGGCAATAGCCATGTGATTTTAGTGGCCACTTTACAGAAGAGGGTTGCTGCCCCCTAAAGTATGGGAAACTAGTGAGATGAGTGGAGAAGAATTGTTAGGATATAGCACTTACATATTATGACCAAGTAGAATGTGGGAGTTTGTTTTTAGAATGACTGACATTACCCTAAATAGAAGAATTAAATATGATACAGCATTCCAGAATGAATTATTTTTGTTTAAGCTTCTTTCATTTAACACAGTATTCAGATAGTACTGTATATGGTTTAGGAACAGTCTGATATAAAACTTGGAGGGGAGGGGTATTGCTATATAGATTCAGAGTTTTGTTTTCATTTTTAAGAAAAAATTTTCCTCTAATGACACAGAGTTAAAGCTGTTTCCATATTCTGTAGTAAGCAAAAGGGAAGACTAACTGAAGTGAGAAATCTTTTATAATTCTACTTGTCTTCCTCCCTTCCTTTACTTATAACAGTTGTTGGCATTGTCCTCTCTTTGGTTTATAACTGTTTCCTTTAGTTAATGCTATTTTCAGAAATAAAAGGTTTTATTTTGAGAATCTGGCTTATAAAATATTAATGTTTGAGACTTGAGAAAGCAAATATTTTAAAAAGCATAGTTAGCATTTCATACATGTATAAGAATGCCTATTATGATTGTTTTAAATGCCTCATTTTCAGATGCTTTGCATGCATACTTTGGGATCTGTGGCCTGTCACTAATGGAGGAAAGTGGAATTTGTAAAGTTCATCCTGCTCTGAATGTAAGCACACGGACTTCTGAACGCCTTCTAAATCTCCATCAAAGCTGGAAAACCAAGGACTCTAAACAGTGCTCAGAGAATGTGCATATCTCCACATGACTAACTTTAGATTGGGAGGGTGGGGGGATTTGTAGCATAACTGTAGCTCCAGCTTAAAGCCATGTATAACCACGTGTGCTCTTTTTTTAAAAGGTAGAGTCTTACAGTCAAATCTCGTACTGATGTCTTGAGCCAGTAAGCTGTGTACTGGGTTTCAAGAAAATCTTTGTTGAAGTTTAGGCCATGACTCTGTAATGGTTCTTAAATGTTTATACTGTATTTCTAAGAAGTTCTTTGAGGAAAATTAACTGTATGTATGTAGGTTATCTTTTTTAAAATTCTTCAGTACAAATTGTATCTTCTTATAAAATGGACACAAAAACAAGTTTACACTTCATATGGCATTGATAATCTTTAGGTGAATACTTAGTGCTTGACTGCTGATGGTAAAAAATTTGCTTTAATGAATTAAGTATCTAGGATTATTCTTTGAAAACAGATGATCCCATAATTTTTTTAAAAGAAAAGTGACTTGTCTTATCCTAAGTAAAATGTGCCAATTAAACTTGTGTGGCCTATATAAATGAAATTAATAATTTCATAATAGGAGTAAATAGGCTTAACTAATATGATAGTTTTCTAAAGGGAGATTGTTTTAAGAGGACTATTATGAGAGAAAAGTAATTTAACTGTATGTGACTGTGAATGAGAAGGTTTTATGCTGTGTGGGTTATTTAGATCTTACTTTGGTGAATACCAGTTATGTTTGATTTTAATCTAAAATCATTAGTTGCCTTTCTTTTTCTTTATTGCTCTCTGGGAAGAAAATAATCTTTCATCTAGAAGGAAAAACTTTTAGTGTTTTTATTTCACATGATACTGTAAATTGTACTTTTATAATGGAATTATTTTTAGCCATTTGGATTTTTTCTTTTTTTAGTTTGTTGCCCTCAGTGTCACAGCTGCTCTAATTTTAAACTAATAATTTTCTAATTTTTTTCAAATGAAATAAGTAAAAATTAAATATGAAAGTAGAACCACTCAAGTAAATTCAGTGCTTCAGCTCAATACATGGTCATTTATATTTTTATAATTTGAGGTAAGTCGGATGGAAATGTAACCATTTAGAGGATAAAACTGGGGTTTTGTTTTTGTTCATTGTTTTCTTTTCCTAAGTTTATGAACTAGTTAATTATATACAAGATAGTGTAAAAACTCTTTATTTGTAATCAGTTCATCAATAAATCACATCTCTCACTTGTTCAGTGACATTCAAAGATAAGAGTCTAGTATGGAAATATAGAAGAAAATCTCCTCACTAAAGGAGTTGTGTTTAAGTTAGTGTTGGTGGTAACAAGTTTTGAATTACTATTTCTACAAACATCAGTATACAAACTAAATTACTAGGCTGGGCATGGTGGCTCATGCTTATAATCATAGCACTCTGGGAGGCTAAGGTGAGTGGATTGCTTGAGCTCATGAGTTCAAAACCAGCCTGAGCATGAGTGAGACCCTGTCTCTATTGAAAAATGAAAAATTGAGGCAAGAGGTTTGCTTGAGCCCAAGAGGTTGAGGTCGTTGGAGCCATGACACCACAGCACTCTACCAAGGGTGACAAAGTGAAACTCTGTCTCAAAAAAAAAAAAGTCAATTACTAGTATCACTATTAGTATTATAATATTTTAAATTTATTTTAATTCCTTCCCTAAATTTAAAAAAAAATTCTAATTTAATAGTCCTTCCTAAGGGAACCTTATGTACTTGGAAAAATGGTTCATTTATTATTGGTATTCTTAGTTTTAAACCAAGTATGACAAAGTCAACTCTTTTTTTTTTTTAATTAGAAATAAAATGGTGGTGGGGAGAAAGTAAGCTTAAAAACAGATATAATCCTTCTTTGAGTTATTCCAGTTGCTTATTTAAATCCTGACAAATTGAGACATCCGTATCTCAAACTAAGTTATCTTTTAGACGTTGGGACTTAAAAGATCATATATGTAATGGCTTTAGGACTTTATAAAAAGCCCAAATTGTTTTTCCTAAATCACCATCAATGATTAGAAAAGTAGTTGTAGTGACTATATTCAGAAATGAAAATTAGAGAAGAATTTCTATCAGAAAGTATTTCACAAAATATTTTTTAACTCATTAAATAATAGCACAAGAATATAAGTTAATAGGGTGGCACCTGTGGCTCTGTGAGTAGGGCGCTGGCCCCATATACCAAGGGTGGAGGGTTTGAACCCAGCCCCGGCCAAACTGCAACAAAAAATAGCCAGGTGTTGTGGTGGGCGCCTGTAGTCCCAGCTACTTAGGAGGCTGAGGCAAGAGAACTGCCTAAGCCCAAGAGTTAAAGGTTGCTGTGAGCTGTGACACACAGCACTCTACTGAGGGTGAACCGAAACTCTGTCTCTTAAAAAAAAAAAGCAAAAAGAATATAAGTTATAACAGTATGATGCCAGTTGATACACCTGTGAGAGACCTTCTTGTAAAACTCTGTGGACCAGTGAATATTGGTGTTCCATAGCAGCATATTGACCCAAAAGAATAGCAGGCTAGTGTGAGTTGTGGAAAAACTATTGCTAACTTTTCTAAACAGCTATTTACGAGAAAGTATTTATGAATAAAGTAAATGATAAGCAATAGATATATTTTGTTTCTTAGCAGTAGTGATGTAATGAGAAAGGAAATCCAAAATCTTAACTCGGTTTTCTACACTCTGCTATCCCTCTCCACCCCCAACAGTACTTTTAGATGATAGTATGGGAAGTTTTGTTTTGAGCACCTGCATAAGATACAAGGTTAATTGGGTTGTACAATGTAATTTATTATCTACCATGTTTTCAGATTTGGCCTTAAATGGTTATTTATAAATATTCTAAATTCCAATAGAAATTTTACTAACAGGAACACATAATTTGAAAACTGATGGACCTGATATTGTTTAAGAGTCTGTTAACGAGCAGGTGTTCTGGAATCAGATGACCTATGTTTAAATTCCAGATCTGCCAGTTCAGCAGGGTGATCTTGGACTCTAACTCTCTCATTGGTAAAGTGAGCCAATTATTTCCTCATAGAGGTTAGGATTAAATGAGATATTACATGTAAGCACTTAACATAGTGCCTGATGTACAGCAAAGTCCTAATTATAGTTTCTGTTATAATCATAAAGTTGTTACTATAATTAACATATGTTCTACAATGAAAAGAGTTCTTAACAGAGATTAAACTCAGGGAAGATGATGATAGCAGTGCAGTTTTTGCATCTCCCCATAAGAACGGCTAGGATAGGCACAGATACTATCTACAGAACTAGATGACAAGGTATCTCCATGAACCCCAAAATACAAGTGAGAAAAAACTACTGACCCACATAGTTTCAGCCTCTGTGTAGGAGGAAGCGGAAGGAAGGCAGCTGGTTTCTGACAACCCTGCAAATTGGAGAACTGTAATGCTGCCCACAGTTTCTCACTATTTCAGTGCAGTGAGCCAATCTCAAGACAGAAGCTGAAACTGGGAGGAGCTCTACAGAATCTCATTTCCAAGTGAGTGTGAAAGCAATCTGATAAGGTCTGATGATGGTGCTAGTGCACAGGGGCCCTACACTGTATACCTCTTGAAGCTAATTAGACAAAGCCTACTGCTAAGTGCAAATTGCTAGAGTTAGCATCCAGGTTGGTCAGGATAAAAGAAAGGTCCAGGTAAGTGTGGGGAAGGAAGGCCAGTATACATAATATGTAACCTATTACACGCACATATAATCTGTTAAATCGCTGTGAAAAAGAAAAGGGACCTCTAGAGTCATGAAGCTGTCCAGGCCTTCCTCCTTAAAGTATAAGCAAACTCATTCCCTTAAGGGGGGATGAAAAGCAACTAAGGCAAGGTCAGTGGTTAAATTTCATTCAAAGTTAGTATAAAAAATAAGAGAATTAAGTAGATCAGTATCCCCACAGGCAATGAAAGCACACCAGAGAGATAACCACAAGGTAGATGAAAACCCAGTATTTCCAAAAAAATTATAATGTAGGTATGACAGAAAATATGTAGTGTTTAATAACTGTATCAATAAAAAGAGAGAAAGATGGGCCAGGCATGGTAGCTCATGCTTGTAATCCTAGCACTCTGGGAGGCCAAGGCTGGTGTATTGCTTTGAACTCAGGAGTTGGAGACCAGCGTGAGCTACAGCGAGACCCCTGTCTCTAGTAAAAAGAAAAACTGAGCCCACAGAAGAAGAATCACTTGAGCCCAGGAGTTGGAGGTTGCTGTGAGCTGTGATGCCATGGCACTCTACTGAGGGCGACAGCTTAAGACCCTGTCTCAGGAAAAAAAAAAAAAAAATAGGGAAAGATGAAAATTAAACCACCAAGTCTTAAGTGGAGTAAAAATCAAAAGAAAAAAAAGCAACTAGTAATTTTTAGTAGAAAACCAAAATAATAGAGCCAATAAATCCCAAAACTAGTTCTTTGGCAGAGTTGGTGGGGGAGGTTCAGGGGGCTCTGGGAGATAGACCAGCTAACTTATTTAAGAAAAGAAAGCACATGTACAATTTAAGTTAAACATGGGGGAAATGAGAGAAGAGGACCTTTTTAAGAATTGACTACTTTGAGCAATTTTATATAATTAGAAAATTATTTTTTTGAGAAAAATGTAGATTGCCAAAATTTACTCTAATAAATACAGAAAGTCAAAACATACCAACAAATGTGACCCTTACCAAAGAAAACACCAGGCACAGACTGTCTCAAGGGAATTTTCTACCAAACCTTTATGATTATATAATCCCACTGTTGTTTAATTTTGGGAACTGGAAAAATAAACTTCAAAGTGCTGAAGGGAAAAAAAAATTCAAATTGATTTTGTAAAGTGCATTGTTGCAAAAACTTGACAAAGACTGCATCAAAAAGAAAATTATGGACCGTTTGCACAAATGTCAATGAAAAGGTTTTAATTGGTATATAAGCAAAAAATACTACGGCATTTTCAAAGGTAATAAATCATCATAAAGTTGGGTTTATTATAGGAATTATATGATTATCTTTACAGAAAAGGCATATGATAGAATTGATCACTCCTGTTAAATATACTGAGTAAGTAGAAATTGATGAATAATTGATTAACATTGTACCTCTGCCTAAAAGCCAGCATCTTAATGTCAAAACAGAAGAGGCTTTCCAACTACAGTCAGGAGCAAGACATATGCCCACTATCTCCTCTAGTACTTAACATTGTGTTAGGAATTTTTAAGTCAGTGAACTTAGACAAAATAGACTTGTGAATGGAGAAGGAAGAGGTAAAATGAATATTGATCTAGAAAACCCAAAGGAACTTGTTGAAACACTATAAAAGAACTTAGTGAAGTAGCAAGTAAATATAACTAACTTATAAATATTGATAGCCTTCACCAGACACAAAAGAGCACATCATTCATGAAGAGTGCTTCTTCATTTAGATGAAGTTTGAAACAAGCGACATTTATGCAGGGTGTCAGAAATGCGCACCGTCTTTCAGCCACTACTTCTCTTCCCACAGGTAAGCATTGTCGTGACTTAAATCTCCATCAGTTTTGTCTGTTTTTGGACTTTATGTAAGTGGAAACATATACATGATTTTTCAACTGGCTTCTTTAACTCAACAAAACTGGACAAGGGGCTGTGTGGTGCTGGTAATGTTGTGTTTCATGATCTAGGTGCTGGTTTACATAGGTGCATTCACCTTACAAATATTTATCAAGCTGTATACTTATGATATGTGCACTTTTCTGTATGTATTATTATAGTTCAATAAAAATGTTTACTAAGAAAAGACTTCATATATATACACAAACCTAAACTAGTTAGAAGATACACTATTTGAAGAGAAAGCCCCCCTTTGTGATAGGAAACTTATGGGTAAACTTAGTAAGACGTGCTTAAAACTTACATGAGGAAAACTTTTTAAAGAATAAAGTTCTTGAAAGACAGAAGTGTACTCAAAGAAATGAAAATATATCACATTCTTAGATATGAAAATTCAACATCAAAATATGCCTTCCCCTTAGGTTAATTTAGAAGTTTAATGTCATCACACTAAAAATTACCATGATTTTGCTTGAGAGAACATACTAGAATGCCCATGAAAACTGAGAGGGGACCAGCCCTACCAGACATTAAAACACTAAACCCTCCCTGGGAAAAGCTATCAGAATTTAAAAGTATGCACACCCTGGAAACAGTCCAAAACTGACCCAGGGAAGAAGCCCATGCAGGCTGTACTAGAGGGCTGGGGCAGGGAATTCTGGGATCTTTGGTACTGGGAGCATAGTCTAGAAAGATGCCCCACTGATTCCTTACCATGTGGAGATAAGCATCAGAATGGAGTCCACTAACTAGCAGGAGCCCCCCTTGCCCAGACCTAAGGGCAGTGTTGGCAGCTACCCACTCTCTTATCATGCCTGTTTAGACTTAGCTGCTTCCACCTACCTCTCTCCTCTACCCATCTTTCATCCTATCCATACTTCCCCAGTGCTGGGAGTAATAGGATTTCCCCTCCATGTGTAGCAAGGACCTTTCTTCATTTCCTGAGTTCTCTTTACTGCTGACTTTCATGTTAATTGGAGTTTAAGAAATTTTAAAAATCCTCTATCAAGTGATGAAGTTTTACTTCATAATTCTTATTTTGCTGCAAATTCAGAAGCTGTGTATTTCCTCTCTTTATTCTTGTATTACTATAAACATCTCAAGGTAAATGAGTGCCTCTGGTGGAATAGGAAATGCAAAACATGAAAAATTTTTCAAATTTAGCATTGCTGACAAATTATTTTAATAGAAGTGGTATAGCTGGCTTGGCACCTGTAGCACAGTGGTTACAGTGCCAGCCACATGCACTGAGGCTGGCAGGTTCGAGCCTGGCCTGGGCCAGCTAAACAACAATAACCCCAACAAGAAAATAGCGAAGTGTTGTGGTCAGTGCCTGTAGTCCCAACTTGGGAAGCTGGGGTAACAGAATCGCTTAAGCCCAAGAGTTTGAAGTTGCTATAAGCTGTGATGCCATGACACTCTACTGAGAGCAACATAGTGACACTCTGTCTGAAAAAAAACCAAAAGTGGTGTAGCTAAAGTGAAAGAGGTGAGGTTACCACTGTCCTCTATACTGTCAGGTTAGAGGTTCCCAATAGGTTCACAATTTATACATTAAAAGGTTCAGAGGTAGAAAGATCAAACTTTACAGAGGGGCAAGGAGAAATGGACCATATTTTTCATAGTCAAATACATAAAGGCCTGTTCTTTATAAGACGGTTTAGATTGAGTGACAACTCTACAGTAAATTCATGATTTGGAGGGGCTTAGCAGGCCATCAGTAAGAAGAGGAGGCCAGAGGACTTGCTGTGAAGGTGATTTGCATATCACTGCACTCTTTATTTGTTGTGCACTATTTATATCTGGAGCTTTTGAGATAGTAAGTGCAGATTATAGGTTAATGCAATCTCTCTTTAGCCACACGTGGCTCCGCTAATAATTGGAGTTGTCAAAACTTTTCAGCATGCACAACAAATAATATTTCTTGACTACAGGAATAAATGAATTGATACTTGAGAACTATAAAGAAAAGTTTAGCAACATCAGAGCCAGTTGAGGCTGAAATGGGTAGCCCCAGCATGTTCCCTGCTCTGCTACTGCTAGAGAAGGTGAGGCTTAGGCTGGAAACCAGGAAAAGACCACTAGGACTGCAGGCTAGCAGAGCCTAGGCCATACCCACTTTCAGATGGGATTTAATATGGGCACAGCAAGTGTTTAAAAAAACAAATACGGCTCCGTGCCTGTGGCTCAATAGGCTAAGGCGCCAGCCACGTACACCTAAGGTGGCGGGTTCGAATCCCCAGCCCGGGCCCTCCAAACAAACAATGATGGCTGCAACCAAAAAATGGCCCAGCGTTGTGGCGGGAGCCTGTGGTCCCAGCTACTTGGGAGGCAGAGGCAGGAGACTCGCTTGAGCCCAGGAGTTGGAGGTTGCTGTGAGCTGTGATGCCATGGCACTCTACCCAGAGGGATAGCTTGAGGCTCCGTCTCAAAAAAAAAAAAAAGAAA
>CAUYQV010180213.1:0-26068 GCA_963574575.1 Galagoides demidoff
GGAATACTACACAGCCACAAAGAAAGATGGAGACTTTGCCTCCTTCATGTTTACATGGATAGAGCTGGAAAATGTCCTCCTTAGCAAAGTATCTCAAGAATGGAAGAAAACGTATCCAATGTACTCAACACTATTATGAAACTAATTGTTAGCTATCTTAGGAAAGCTACAATCCAAATGGAGCCCTAGACTACAGGAAAGGGGAGGGGGAAGGATGGGTGAAGAGAATGATATTGTGGGAATCATGCCTATAATTTATCCTATTAGGGTACATGTGAATTTGTCTAAAGGTTGAACATCTCAGAATATTTTTGACAGTCAAAGCTCCAGGATTACTGAAGAGAAATTATTGTTCTAATAATTTTCACAATTGAGGAAAAGGAAGGAAGAGAAGAAAGGGGAAAGGAAAGAAGAAAAGAGGAAGAGAAGAAAAAAGGAAGCGGAGACTCCAGCTCTGTCAAGCTGGTCTTAGGAGTTTGATTCGTACACTTTGAACACATCTGGGAATCTACTCCAGGAAAATAATAGATGATAGATAGATAGAGAGACAGATGATAGGTAGATAGCTAGATGATAGGTGATAGATACAAAGATTATAGTGATAGATAAGTAGCTAGATGGATGATAGATGATGGACATATAGATAGAGGAGTTTTCTTCATTTCTTTGAAGTTTAGGCACAAAGATATCCGTGTCTTACTTAAAAGAGTAAAGAAGAAGAGAGACTTACAAGGTACCCTAACATAGGTAAAATTGGGGCATAAGTCCCCCACAGAGTTGTCAATAGCACATTTGGATTGTACAGCAACTTTATAATACAATTTTACATTTTTAAAATGTAGAGTATAAATTGAACAAACAGTACAAAGAACTGCGTTTCTTTCTAGTTTCTTACATTTTAAAAATATCCTTTAACATATTTTAGGAATATATATATATATACGTGTATAATTCATCCCCAGGAATCAGGTCATGCCCCAAGCTGGGTAGTCACTCACAATGAGAGCTCAGGTGAGTCTTAGCTGTGCTGACATTCATCCCTTACCTTCTCTTCAAACACTGCACTGCGTGAGAGCCGCGTGGGGAACACCAAGACTCCTGCAGAGAAGGGCAGGGGAATGGCTGTCTCTGCCTGGAGATTCTAACCCCATTCATCACCTGGGACAGACCCGCTCACTCTGCTGAGAGGAGCAACCCTGTGGGGCAAGCAACAAATGGCTGACTAATCCACGACCTGGAAGATCACCACTCACGCTGCAGACACATTGATTCAGGGAGCTGCACGCAGGCGCCACCCTAGATGTCCACTCCACCAAGAGCATTTGGCCTGCTCAGATGCCCTGCTGCTTCAGAAAGTGGCTCGTTGGCACACCATTTCACTCTGTGATGCATGGGCCCAGTTGCCGTGGGTTTTCTTTAGACCTGAGAATTAACATGAATGGGGGGAGAGATTGGAAAGCTTTCAAGGATTAAAATTTTGACTTAACTTTTTATTGGTACAACTAACTTTTAATTAACACAGGGAAAAAAAAAAGAAGTAGAAAAAAAGAGCCGTGTCATCAATGTACCCAGATGCCTGTTGCTGCTCATTTGTTAGCACTTACTTTTTATTGCACCTAAAACTCTTCAGATGCACTTTGAAATTATTTAGCCTCCTTTGTAATTAGAGTTAGCACAAGAATGTTCTTTAAATGCCTGTCACCATTGTGAAGGTTTCCTTCCTTGTGAAACCCATAATTATAACGTGTACTGCGTTGTACTGCTAAGTTTATTTTAAATGATAAAAGGCTTTGCCTATTTGGCCATCGTCACTGAAAGCTGGCTGTAAGAATGGATAAAGCTACCAGGAGGAGAGAAGAAAGGTGGGGCACATCTACATCTTTAATGATGCAAGTTCAGTGTCAACAAAACTCTTCATTGTAGGGAGAAGTCTCTGTCACTGACAAGCTCCTAGGTTTTGTGGGTTAAAGGTGGTCCCCCCAAAAGAAATATGTACATCCTAACGCTGGATGGGGTGAATGCAATCTTATCTGGAGAAGGGGTCTTTGCAGATGTAATTTAGTAAAGGATCTCAAGATGAGATCATCGTAGATTGGGTGGGCCCTAAATCCAATGACAAGTGTTTCTATAAGAGACACCAGGAGAACAGACACAGAGACAAGATTGTGTCATGATAGGGATAGAGATTAAAGAGATGCAGTCACAAGCCAAGGGATGTCTGAGGTTTGAAGATGCTTGAAGAGTCCAAGGATGGGCTCTTCCCCAAGACATCAGACAAGTGTGGCCCTGATGACTTCTTGATTTGAGACTTTCTGCCCCTATGACTGTGATAGAATAAATTTCTACTATTTTAAACCACCCGGTTTGTGGGCAATTTGTTACAGCACTCTAAGAAACTATAATAATACAAAAACAGCATGGTCTGGGTCACTTTACTTCACCTCCCTCGCCTCCCCCCAGTCCTCATTTGTTAGATGAGGATAGTAACACCCACCTGTTGGATTGTAATAAGGATTCAACCTAATGTAATACAAGAACTCAGTGTTTAGATGGTGTTCAGCAAACAGTCACTGTAGTTATTACACTGTTAACACTATCAAGTTCACAAAAATTGAACACAAGCAACAATCACAGCCCCAAGGAAACTTGGAACTCTGTTCTTTTCTTTTCACAACACGCACTGTAATAGCATGGCCTCCCTTAGCACATCCCTGTGGTGGGCAAAGCTTAAATTATTGAAAGGTTGTACTCAAGGAGTTTTCTCAATGGCCTCCTCCTATACTGAGGTACATGGCAAATGCTAAGCTTAGTAAATATTAAACTAAAGAAGGCAGTCCAGGAAACAGGTGTAATTAAGCTGGTGTTACAGTCTACTAATTCCCTTTATAGGAACAAAACAATGGGCTTTCCATAAAAGAAACCCAACTTGAACCACAGGCTGGAAAATCTTGCACAAGTGGAGTGTTAATTTGATCGGCCAGTCTCCTTTCTCGCCTCCACACTCTAGTCTAGTTAAGACCAACTGTCTCCAATTTCAGGAAGAAATCCAATCTCTCCGTCTTGGGCACATGTCCTCTTGAGGCATTCAACCATCCTTTTATTGATATTATTACCCTCCCTCAACTTTCAGCATCTACTTTTTACTTCTTTCATTTTTCTACAACCATGCTAGCCCAGGCTCCCAGAAACTACCCTGTGGACATTGGTCATAGTCTCCTAACACACCCTGTTCCTCCCAAGTGCACACCCACCATAGACCATTTGTGCACAGCAGACAGAGTGAATAAACTTTTAAAAACATAGTAAGTCCAAGCCAGCTCAAAGCCTTCAGGGCCATCCTGTAACACTTAGAACAGAATCTAAGGGTCTTGCCTAGGACTCAGTAGCTGAGGTGCTGTTTCTACTCCAATCCTCTCCCCTGTGCTCAGTCACCCTCATCCTCTTTCTGTTTCCCAAGTGCTCCTACCTCATTCTCTCCTTTGGGACTGTCCTCCAGTTAATTCCCCTGCCTGTAGGACAATCCCTTCCCTTTCCTATGGCTAACTCTCAGAAACACTGTCTCTGACTGACCATCAACCACTTTCAATTTACCACCCTGTCTAATTGTCTTCTCAGCATTTATCACCATCTGAATCACAGTGCCCATCAATTTTTCACTTGGTTTCTGTCTGCCTCCCTTTATAGAACATTCAACTTCTTGAGTGGAGGGACCCTACCCATCTTGTATATGGTGTTGCCCTCACTGGCTAGAAAAGTGCTTGGCTCATATAAAGTGATCCAAAATAGTTATTGAACATTGAAACAATAGTTAAATGCTTTTGCCTTAGGATAGTAGTTCTTAACTAGAGTTTGCCTTAGGATAGTAGTTCTCAACTAGAGGTGATTTTGCCCTCTACGGAACATTTGTCAAAGTCTGAGGACGCCTCATATTGTCACATCTGAGGTGGCATCTAGTGGATATGAGCAGGAATAGTACACAAAACCATCCAGTCCAAAATGCCAACAATGTCCAGGTTGAGGAACTCTGACTTTTAGTCCATAAATTTCCTGCTGGACACTGCACAAAATGCCACAGGTACGGGAGTGCAAAAAACTCAGTGCTTTCCCACAAGATTGTAAGATAGAAGGACAATATAAGCAGACAACAGCCACAGTAAGGACAACTGACTTATTGAAGGTAGACCCTCAGTCGTCCCACTGTGATGTGGTGCACCGTCCAGCAAGAGAGAGTTCAGGGAACATTTCCCA
This sequence comes from Galagoides demidoff, assembly GCA_963574575.1. Taxonomy (NCBI): domain Eukaryota; kingdom Metazoa; phylum Chordata; class Mammalia; order Primates; family Galagidae; genus Galagoides; species Galagoides demidoff. The sequence goes on from CAUYQV010180213.1 coordinate 4,249, forward strand.
GAAGGGATGCCAAAGCTTTTGCTGCTGTATCGACTTCTCCCCAACTTCCATTATCACATCCATATGCCACATCCATATGCACAGGCCACCACAGACACCATACTGTGAGGTATATATTTTTTCTTTAAATCTACCCAGATTTTATCGGAAATGCGTTTGATCTCACTAATTTTATGTGATTTTATTTAAGTATATTTGATCTCAGTAGTTTTATGTAATTGTGATTCTAACTCACTTTCTAAAAAATTTTTTTAATTTTTATTAAATCATAACTGTATACATTTATGGGATACAATGTGATGATTTGATATACAATGTGGAATGTTTAAATCAAACTGCTTAACATAACCATCACCTCACTTGCTTATTTTTTGTGGTAAGATGTTTATAATATACTCTTAGTTGTTTTGAAATGTACCATGCGTTGTGCATATCAGGTGAGGTCCACCAAATATCCTCCCTCCAATCGCCCCCCTGTCCCCTCCCCTCTCCCTCCTCTTCCCTTCTTTCAGGACTATATCTGTGTTTTATCATTCATATGAATGTGTAAGTGATTATATATTGGTTTCATAATAGTATTGAGTACATTTGGATACTTTTTTTTTCCCATTCTTGAGGTACTTTACTAAAAAGAACATGTTCCAGCTCCATCCAGGTAAATATAAAAGATGTAAAATCTCCATCTTTTTATGGCTGCATAGTATTCCATGGTGTACGTATACCACAATTTGTTTATCCATTCATGGGTTGATGAGCATTTGGGCAGCTTCCATGACTTGGCAATTATGAATTGGGCTGCAAAAACATTCTGGTGCAAATGTCTTTGTTGTAAAATGGTTTTTGTTTATCTGGGTAGATACCTAGTAATAAAATTGCAGGATCAAACAGTAGGTCAACTTTTAGTTCTGTGAGAATTCTCCACACTTCTTTCCAAAAAGTCTGTATTAGTTTGTAATGCCACCAGCAGTGTAGAAGTGTTCCCTTCTCTACACATTGACTCCAACATCTACAATTTGGGGATTTTGTAATGTGAGCTAATCTTACTTGAGTTGGCTGATATCTCAAAGTGGTTTTGATTTACATTTCTCTGATAATTAAGGAAGTGGTTTTGATTTACATTTCTCTGATAATTAAGGATGATGAACATTTTTTCATGTATTATTGGCCATTCACATGTCATCTTCAGAGAAGTTTCTGTTCAAGTTTCTTGCCCACAGAGAAATGGAGTTGTTTGTTCTTTTCTTATTGATTAATTTGAGTTCTCTCTAGTTATCAGACCTTTGTTGGAATCATAATGTGCAAAAATCTTTTCCCGTTCTGAAGGCTGTCTGTTTGCTTTATTTATAGTGCCCTTAGCTGTGCAGAGGGTTTTTAGCTTGATCAGATCCCAGTAATATATTTTTGGTGTTGCTCTAATTGCCAGGAGGGTCCTCGTCATGAAATACTTTCCCAGGCCAATATCTTCAAGTGTTTTCCCTGCACTCTCTTCTAGTATTTTTATAGTTTCATGTTTTAAATTTAAATCTTTTATCCAGTGAGAATCTGTTTTTGTTAGTGGTGAAAGGTGAGGGTCTAGTTTCAGTCTTCTACAGGTCAGTTCTCGCACAATCTGTTAACAAAGGACATGAAAGATCTCTATGATGAGAATTATGAATCCTGAGAAAAGAAACAGTTGAAGATGTCAACAAATGGAAAAACATACCATGTTTGTGGCTGGGAAGAATAAACATTGTGAAAATGTCCATACTATCCAAAGCAATATACAGTTTTAGTGCAATCCCTATCAAAGTACCAATGTCATATACTTCAAAGAACTTGAAAAAATAGTACTTCATTTTATACGGAATCAGAAAAAAACTCGAATAGCCAATACATTACTTAGAAATAAAAACAAATCAGGATGCATCATGTTACCAGACTTCAGGTTACACTAAAAATCTATAGTGATCAAAATAGCATGGTACTGGCATAAAACATAGATGTAGATATATGGAACAGAACAGAGAATCTAGAGATTAACCCAGCCACATATATCATTTGATCTTTGATAAGCCTAACAAAAACATGTATTTTTTTTAATTGACAAATCAGAAAGTACATATATTTATAAGCAAGTGCCTTGCTTCTCTCAAAGAACCTGGTGCCTGCAAAAGGTCCATCTACCCTACTCCTGAGTCGTGGGGAAGATACTCTTGAGATGTTTCGATACTATAGTGTATACACATGATTGTTTATATATTGTGGAATGGCTGAATCAATCTAGATAACATATACATTTCTTCATATACTCATTGTTTTTTGCAGTCTCTTAGCAATTTTCAAATATATAAAACATTGCTATTAACCACAATCACCATGTAATAAGACAGATCTACTGTAAATGGTTTTATTGAGATGTGATTCACATACTATACATATAATTCACCCATTTAATGTGTACGATTGAGTTATTTTTAGTGTATTCCCAGATATGCATAACCACTACCACAGAAATGTGAAAACATTTCTATCACTACTCACCCATATCGAAGAGTTCCCACCTCTATGCTCTCTGAAGGCATCTTGGTGCCCAACAGTGATAGGAAGTACCTCCCTTTCTGGAAACACTGCTTGACCTCTGGTCTGTGGGGTGGAGGTGGCAGGCTTCTTCTGATGCATTGAGACTGTGGCCAGGGCAGACAGGGATGAGTGAAAAATTGTAAGGTCCCAACAAGCAACACTATCAGGCTTTGTGGTTTGTGGAGAAGCCTGTGGTCAGAAAAGAAGCCAAGAGCAAAGTGTTTGCTTTGAGGTATTCAGGGTTCAGGCCATGGTGGGAAATTACAGGAGGGGATCAAAGTTTGGGATCCAAGGTTGAAGCAAAGCTTCTCTGGGGAACAATTGCAGAGAGATGCTCATATCTTAAAGTAGATCAGAACAGCCCCTTGGTTCAATCACATCCTGCCTGGTCAGCTCATTAGAGTTAAGGGTCCATCTAGTCCTTTGAGTGCATTTCCTAATCCCTTCATCCTGAAGCAAGATGACAATCCACTGGAATGCCCAGCTGCCTCCCTCATCATCCCTGGTGTCACATCTGAAGGTCTAGCAAAACCTGTTTACAAGGACATTGACAGCTTTACTCAGACTATTGAAAACTTTGCAAGACAAAAATAGTACATTCAACCTTTACATGTAAAAAAAAAAGATAGAAATGGCATAATTTCCACATTGGCATCATTTGAACTAAAGCATATTTGCTGAGAGATCAAGCCCTCTTTGTGTCTAGGAGGTGATGTGATAAGCATCGCATAAATACAGAGTTGGCACATGGAGCTTTCACTTCTATTCTTCTGATACCAGACAGTCTGTTGCCATGGAAATAGTTCTGTCGCCTCACAAATACCACTTCCAGAGGTACAGAACAACCAAGCACGCCTGCATTTGGGAACCGAACTTGGCTGAATGTTGTCCTTCTGCCCCACATAGGGCATGAGTCTCACATCTCCGGCTTCATGATCAAGGATTTTGTCACATTGAGGATGTTTTTAAAAAGAATAGCTTCCCCTTTATGATAAAAAGCAAATCCCTTGGTCCTGTGTCCTCTCAGCCATCAGAGGGAAACACAGTGCCTTGCTTCTCTCAAAGAACCCTGTGCCTGCAAAAGGTCTGTCTACCCTGCTCCTGAGTCTTGGGGAAGATACTCTTGAGATGTTTCAATAATACTTATCTGGCCCTCTCCTCAAAATACTCATGCAACACGCATTGAGCAAGATTTTTGGCTCTCAGGCATTCTTAAAGCATCCTAGAACACACCAAGGTGAACACAGCCTGGCACTTGGTGTCTGTGTGTTCAATAACAAATTTCTTTAAACTATGTTTCCAGCTAACAAAGTATAACTGTAGGTTTTCTGATTAGGTCTCATAAGGCCCCTGGGGTAGTTAACACTACTATTAGTACCACTTACCTAGGGAACCTCAGAAAAGTGAAACCACTGTCTCATGATTCCAAATCCCTGGCTTAGAGCCCATTACATGTCCTTAGAGAACCACATGAACAGAATAGGATCAGTGCCATCAGAGAATACATTCGGGTGGCTTTGGAGATGCCAACAAGAGAACATGCACCACAGGTTCAATCAGGAAGATTTCACAAGAGGAGGCAACATCTGATGAGTGAGAGGTTTGAAATCAGGAGTCAGAAGTTAGATTCCTACGCAGAGGAAACAATCACAGGTTTCTCCCAGTCTGGTTTTTCAATGTAGAGTAAGGGGGAGGTTTGTCCTAAAGTCCTGCCCATATTCTTTACCTTCATGGTTTAAATTCACGTTGTGAAGATTAAATAAGTTAATCCTATAACTCCCTGTGTACTATACTCAGTATGAAATAGGTGTTAAAACTGTTACCTTCAGGATGAAGCCTTGGTTCCAACAAATAAAAATATTGATGAGCACTAAATTTCTTCCCATATTTGTTGTTATTTATGTCTTTAAAAACAACTACTAATGACCAATAGAAAGAGACAATAAATGACCAATAGAAAAGGGGAATCATACTGCCTGGAGAGGCAAAGAAGCCAATGAAAGACTTGTAGCCAATTTCAAGTAGAGAATATTCTCACTGCTACAGACCTATGTGTCTCCATCTCTCTCTCCTTTTCTTCGTCACGAGAGGCAGACCCACTTCCAGCTCTCTTTGGAAGTGCTCTAAACCAGGAGTCCTCAAGCTTTTTAAACAGGGGCCAGTTCACTGTCCCTCAGACCGTTAGAGGGCCGGACTGTGGGCCCCAGGATGAGTCGGCTACTAAGCAGGATAGACAGCAACAGCAAAAACACCCAGTGGGTCAGATAAATGTACTCCGTGGGCCACATGTGGCCCACGGGCCATAGTTTGAGGACACCTGCAACTTTCTCTTTGTTCTTCCTACATAAAATCTGTCTTTGTTTTGGAGAGTAGGGAGACTGTGTTTAGGAAAGGCATAAGTGGCCACCTATCTGTCAGTCTTGATTTTATATAGCTCATTCTTTATGTATTGGAGAATGAACTTCATAATGTCAAGACAGTGAACTGGTTCATAAACACTTGTACAATCTGTATGGAAGGTAGGTCCACTCCCATCTACCACTCCCATCACAAATCCAGATACAAGGACATATCATCTTGCCCATCACAAAGTCAACATACATTATTATTTCTAATTCATGTCAATGAACTCTATTGAAGTGCCTCAATGTCTACATTATTGCCTAAATACAGAACAACTCACGCTTATGGAATTCTTAGAACCTGACACACCTCCAACATAAAAATTCTTTTCTGTTTCACCAGGGGAGGGAAGGACTTAGTGCCTTATAAATAAGATGCATGTGTCACACCAATTTTCTTTTACCTATAGTTGCCTTTTGAAACACAATGAGAATAGAAGAGCATTAATGATTAAGGCACACTCACAAAAGCACTTAATATTAACCTAGCACTAATTACACAATCAGAGCTTCATGATAAAATATTGGAGCAACACAGATGACAGTGCTTGCCTCCTAACATGAGGACACCTCTGTCTTTGACAACAATAGAGAACATCTTCTCAAGGGTGTGAAGAGGTTAGACTTCAGAAGTTATTGATTTTCTGTAGTTTATAGAGTTTTCCAGAATCTTGCTAGTGGGATTTAGTAGGTTAATCCCCTTGAGGCATAAAACATAAAGTCTTCATGATCTTGTTTTCTCTTAGATACAAAAGACCAGAAGCATCATTTCACCAAAACTACTCAGGAAAGTCCTGACAACGTCAATTAGCAAGAGTTGATAATACTCTATAATCTGTGTGACAAGAAGCTTCTCCCATCTAATATCTCTTGAGGGGGTCACAGTGATAAAATAATTAACCTTTATAATAGAGACACTGGATTTTTCCAAACAATATAGCTCAGGTTCGCAAGCAGCATAATGTAATGGTTAAGCCCCAAGGCTCTGAGACCAGAATGCCTGGGTTCAAATGCTGGGTTTGTAACTTAATTGCTGAAAGGTTTGGGACCTCTTTCAGGTCCCTGTGCTTCATTTCCCTCATCTACAGAAAAAGGTTATTCCAGGGATTAAATTTTTTACTTCAATAAAGCACTTTTTACAAGAAAAATAAGTGTTAAAAATATTATTTAGTATTATTGTGTAATCCCTGTTTGGGAAGGCAGGGGATCTTGTAATATTTTCAAAGGCATTTATGTCAGAAAAAAATGTATTTACATGTTTTCATTTGGCTCTGTTTTACAAAAAGGAGTAAGCACCACTTATGTAAAAAATTAATTGCTTAACTAAAAACAATAAATAAACAATAATTGGTTCATGCTTGATATGTGCTAGGCAACAGTTCTAAGCCTGTGCATATTGCAGTGGGGAGAAAGGAAACCAACCAAACAAACAAAATATGAAACATCTCTGCTCTCACAGAGCTTACAAATGTGGGGGCAGCATGCAATAAACAAGATATATAAGGAAAATGGATGGCACAGTAGAGAATATTAAGGGCTTGAAAGAAAAGGTAATCCAAGGAAAAGGAACAGGACATCTCTTGCATGTTATCATTTAATCAGTCAGCGCTGCTGAACACTTGCAGAGAGCCACACCTGTGCTGGCCTTGTATACAGTGTAGGCCCTAGATCAGTGATTTTCAGTGAGTGTGCCACGGCATCCTGGTGTGCTGTGAAAATGTTTAAAGGTCATTAATTAAACTATCTTTGACAGAAGTTCAAAGCACAGTAGTATATTCTTTTTTTCACTCTTGTTTTTTATCGACATAATTTAAGTGTTGTGGATGTTTAACTATAGGTTCAAGTGTGCCATGAGACAAACAAAAAAGGTTGAAAAGCACTGCTTTAGATAGATGGAACAAGTGAGGACTCATGGGGGTGTGCATTAGCTCCTGTTTTTAAGATGAACCATCAGTGGACAAATCACCTGAAATTTTACTTAGAATGGTCAAGTTATGTCCATCCTCAGCTTGTCAGATTCACATCTTTCTGTAGATGCCACTATGTCATTTTCAGAGCACTGTGCTGTTTTGGAACTACCTCTTGTCCTTTCTGAAGCTAGAAAGGAACCCTCCTATTCCCCAAAGAAGCACAGCATAATGCATATCCTGGGTTGCATCAGTCTTGAATAGTCCAATCTCCTTGCAGTTGCCGTTTCTGAGTCCTGTGGCCCAGTGTGGGCTAGTTCAAGATATCCTACAAATTCCTGAGCTATCCATGAACTCTAAAGCCAGAACCTAGGATGGGGACTGAGAGTTAGGGATATTAGCATATTGGCAGCCACAGGCTATCATTAAAAAGTAGAAGAAAAAGGAGGAGGAGGAGGACAAGAACAGAGATAAGAAAGAATATAAGGCATCAAAGATGGACCTTGGAGCATCTGAGGTCAGTAATTTGCTCAGACAACATTAACTGAGCACTGATTATGTGCCTGGCATTTTGCAGGGGCACTGAGGTTGCAGCAGTGAAAAGATGGCAATGTTTCCTATCTTTCCAGAGCTTTCCAACTAAGGTAAAATTGTATACATACTTTCACCACAGTATTTGACATTTGAATAGGTTTAACAATTTAGAAAGCCCGCACCTGATCTTCAAAAAGCCCCATGATGGAAAATATTATTATCTCCATTTTCCACGAGGACTCTGAGATCCCAAAACCTAAGTAAGGAAGTCAGAATGGAAGGAGACCATTAAGTCATCATTATAATTAGAAATTGACAGCTAAAAAAAAAAAAAGTAAAAGGCTTGACCTCTAATTCTCTGGAACTAGGAAAACAATTAGAAACCAGGCAAATGCAGGGATAAATTTAGCCTGTATGTAACTCTCCACTAGGAAAACTAAAAGTTCTTCAGGCAGGTTGATGTGAGGTCAGGGAGTTGTACAAGGCACGGCATCCACAGGGTTTCCCCCAAGGACAGCCTTTATGGGGGACAGGGAAGGACTCCAACTTCTAACCACCAGTCTTGCCATTCTGCCCCAGGAGGTAGGATCTAGGAGCGGTGGCATCAGTTTCATCTCGTGTTGATGAGAGATAAGGGAGAAAGGGAGGTAGGAGTAAATGAACGGGAACGTATCAGGCCCTCTATCCTGTGGCCAGCCCCGGGACAGCACTACATGGCCTCTGCCAGTTCTTCATGGGTAATGCTATTGGCAAGTTAGACATTAGTACACCCACACAGGTGAGAAAGCGGGGGATTGGAGAGATGATGCGACTTCCCAGGAATACCTTCATGCAGGCACTGTGCTGGTCTGATGAAAATGGCAGTCCCCTGGACATAATGAGTTTGATACTTACCAGTGCTAGGCTCTGGCAGGATATAAACAAGGCTGCCAATAATCTTAATGAAGATGCTTCTAGTCTTGTCCTGGAGGAAAGGGAGGCCCTGGTTCCTGAAAAGCCTGGCATTTCTGACTGCAAGTAAGAGTTCAGAAGAATGAGAAACCATCTGGATCATTTTCAAGGACCCAAGACCCTGCTCAAAACTACCTCACTCTTGCAGATACTAAGGATTGATTTCACCAGACCAGTAGAAGTATTTTTAAGGGAGCCAAATGCCATCAAAGAAGCAAACTTTCTTGCTACCATCCATCAATTGTCTCTATGACAGCAGAGGGCACAAATCCCCAAATAATTCACTAGTGAGCAGGAAGAGTAAGATGAGGCAGAGATGCAGTGTTTGCATTTATCTGTATCTCCAATTAATTTCGTGAGTATTTCATCTCATCCTATGTTAATCAATAGGTGCTGGTAGCTGTCTCCACCTCCTCTGCACTCACTCTGACTCTTTGTCACTCAAGTGTCTCTCTTGTCTCTCTTCTTTGCCTCTCTCTGCTCGGTTCATTCTTTTTTTTTTTTTTTTGCTCTGTTCATTCTTTATGCCATGCCTTAGATTTTCCTTCTATGTTTTTTCTCTCTCCCTTTCCTTTCTCTATCCTTCATACTTTTCTGCTCACTCGTTGCCTCTCTCCTCCTCTCTCTCGTGCACATACTCCATTCATCTTTCTCTCCTCTGCCATACTCCCTCACTCTACCCTTTGGAATCAGAGAGGTATCAAAATCCACAACCACAAGTCACATACAACAAAACCCCTTATAAAAACATGTATAAAGGCTGAAAGATCATTCTAGCAGGAACTAGAAGAGAGTTAAGAGTACAGCAGGTTCAGGCCTGAAAGTTCCAGCATATTCCTGTGATTCATACCCCAGTGAGCAGCCCACGGTGGAATCCGGCTCAGACACAGTTCATTTGATGTGAGATGAGGACTCATTCACTCTGGCCCAATAATTCCCTCAGAGACTGAAGGGCCATCAAGCCCTCTGTGCTCTTGGCTAGGTAAGAGAGTGTCTTTCCCACAGTAAATCTTGTCAATGTGTTACAGGATTTTATAAAATTATTGATACCTTTGTATGCAAAATCTTTCTGACTCGTCTCCACACATAGCTTCCCTCTGTATTTCCCCCACCCCAGACCCAAATGTCTTCTTCCTTGTCTGATCAACCTTAGTGTTCAAATAATATTAAATAACTAGAATATTTTTCTCTTCTATTTTACCAAACTAAGTTATATATGGTACAGATATTCCCAAAATGTTTGCAAGCATTAGTTCTGAGTAGGAAGATTAGAAATGATTTTCATTTTATTTTTTAATGCTTTCCCCTTCAATTCTCACAAGTATGCATTATTATTATAATAATACAATAAAACAAATTAAAGTCAGCAAATATCCAATAAATCCATTATTCCTAGCCCAGCTTCTCCCCCCAAATCTCCAGTGAGTCCACATCCCATTAATCTCTGCCTGCTCAGAATTACCAAGACCTGTTTTCATCTTTGCAGTACTCATTTTAGCTTTTAATTGAAAACTTTCATCCCCATTTTCTGATCTAACTATCATAACGTCTCAGTAAACTAAGGCAATTGCTCTTGTTTTATAAATGAGAAAAGGGAGGCTCAGAGAGGCCATTGGTTTTCCTATGTTTATATAAAGGGTGTCCATGAAGTTCATGTGAAATTTAAAATAGTGTGCCATTTAAAATTGTGCATGAACTTCATGGACACCCTGTATTTAGTGCCACCCTCAAGTCTCACACATGTCTCTTCTGGACTACTCTAGACTTTTACGGCTAGTGCATACTTGACAATGTTCACTGGACTTTTCTTAATGGTCCCACTGATTCCTGAAAGTGGATTACTTAATCAGTGGTGTCAGAGAGTGGATCAGGCACTAACTCTAGGTATGTCTGAACATATTCACTACAAAGAATATACTCTCTTCCACTGAAACTACCTAAAGAGGACTCCTCCTTCCAAGGTTATTCCCTGGGTCTCTAGCTGCCCTTCTTCATCCTGGATGACCCCAGGTCAAGAACTTCTGAAGGAAGATTCTGATGAGATAATAACTTTCTCATTCCTCTTATTCCCATCAAAAAAAAAAAAATTTTTTTTGTTTGTAGTGCTTTGATCTTCCTAAGAGAACTAACAATCTTGGAAGGACAGGGCTTGTATTGAGACCTCAAGAACATCCTGCTTCCTGCAACGTGGAGCAAAGCAGGATCTCAAAGGAACTGGACCATTTCTACTCTGAGTCTATCAGCCAGAAAAGGGAAGTCATGCCACCACAAGTTGGGTCATGATCTATCAATCCAGTGCTCAGTCCCCATCTAGACATTCCTACACCAAAGATAAACTCTTGTGTCCTAATGCAACTTATATAGAAAGAAATTTGCCTCATATTTTGGCCTGGCTTCCATTAGGAATCCTCCTAAATTGAAATATCAAAGTTGGTAAATACCTTGGGATGTCATTTCATTTTTTCATTTGACTTCTCCTCCTCCAGTCAGCAGGGGAATAGATTACATTTTTATGGGTTATGATAACATGCCATAAAATGGAACTAAATTAATGCTTGTTGATTGCATCAGTTGGGAACAACTGTACATTTCACAAATGATCAGCATAGATTTGGAATCAAGAGCAGATGGTCACAGAACCTCACCTCAACAGAAAAAAAATCCAGAAATGGGAGAATATAATAATAACTAATATTTTCTCCATGAATACTTGAAAGGCCTCTTTCTCCCCATTTTACAAATGGAGAAATGGCTGAACAGAGTTAGTTTACCTAGGTCATGCAACAAATAATCACTGCAGGTGGGATTGGAAGCCTGGAAGCCAGGTAGCTTGAGTCCAAGGCAAAGGTTCTTTCCACCTCTGCTATATTGCCTCACCCCAATATGTGCTCTTGTGTGTCAGTATGTGTACATGTGTGTAAACTAGAGAGAGATTGTATGGTCATTGAAGAAGGACACCAATGTTTCCCTATCTCCCTTAAGACCAGCACTGTCCAATACAACTAAAATATGAACCACAAAGATATGATTAATTTACTAGTAGCCACATTTTTTAAAGTAAAAAAAGAGGAAATTAATTTATCTTTTATTAAGTCATATGTACATAGATCATGAATACATGAATCTATGAATATCTATCTATTCATGAATACATGAATCCCCCTTTGTGGGATTTAATGTGTTGATTATTTGTACAAATTAAAGTGCTTACATCCTACTAATTAACATATCTTTCACCTCATTTACTTAATCACAGTGTTAAGACATTTGTGTTGAACACTTGATAGATTTGACTTGTACGCTTGCAATATGCTCTATAGGTGTAATCCCACCACTAACCCACCTCCTCCTCCCTTTCCATCCCTCTCCTTCCCTCCTTCATCCTGGGCTATTGTTGTGATTCATCTCTCATATGAAAGTGTAAGTGTGAGTGATTATAAATTGGTTTCATAGTAGTACTGAGTACATTGGATATTCTTTTTCCATTCCTGAGATACTTTACTAAGAAGAATATTTTCCAGCTCCATCCATGTAAACATAAAAGAGGTAAAGTCTCCATCTTTTTTAATACTGCATAGTATTCCATGGTATACATATACCATAATTTATTAATTCGTTCATGTGTCAATGGGCACTTGGGCTTCTTCCAAGACTTGGCAATTATGATTGAGCTGCAATGAACAATCTGGTGCAAATATCTTTCTTGCCAAGTGATTTTTGATCTTTTGGATATACACCTAGTAGAGGAATTACAGGATCAAACAGCAGGTCTACATTTAGATCCCTGAGTGTTCTCCAAACTTCTTTTCAAAAGGAACATAGCACTTCTGCACTGCTGGTGGAAATGCAAGATGAAATTAATTTAATAATATATTTTATTTAACCCAACAGATTCAAAGTATTATCATTTCAAATTAGAATCAATGCACATAATTATTACCAAGATATTTTTAATTCTTGTGTTCATTCTAAGTCTCCCAGACAAGGCAAGATTTACTAGCCATATTGCAATAGCCACTTTTGGGCAGCACAGATCTAGACCAAAAGTTTTACATCCCAGAAAGTTTTAGAAAACAACAATATTTAGATCTCTCCGAATTCCTACTAAATTAGAAACCTGTAATCAGGGCTAGGCTTTGGTGTGTGTTTGTTTAAATACCAAGATGCTTCCAGGATGTAGCCGGACCATGAATTCCTGGACAAAAATTCCTTATTCTTACTTCCCACGTATGTTGATTACCTTGCACAGAGCATACACATTCAAAACATATTTTACAGAGAAATGAGTACATTAGGGAGCTGCATTTAAGTGCCCTAAGTTCTAGTCCTAACTGCCCCTAACTAGCTGTGTGATCATGACCTTATGCCAATAACTTCTCTCTGAGCCTAATCTTCCTTGTCTATAGCAACAATCCTGTAGACTCACTGCTTACTTAGCACCTTCCATCTCTGAAATAATCCACCAACCATGTGCTGAGCACCTACTGCCCACTACAGCGCAGGAGTACATGTCCTTTTCACCAGGTCTTCACCTCTTTCCGAAGCCCACAGCCAGGGATCCACAATGTCAGGGTACCCTGCTGCCCAGCACTTGCTCAACATGTGTAATCACCATGTTGATGGCATCTCCACAGCCACAGGAAATTTAAATTGCATCTTTTGGGTTATAATATTTCTGGGCCATTTTACATGCAGCTCCTAAGCGGAGGGCATCTGCTTGGCATGCTCTGCACAAACCACACTGATAATCGGACATTTTGTAGCACAAGGACAGCTACATGTCTCTGGGAGCTGCAGGTTCTGATTAGAATGGACAGGTAAGGGTGAGGAGGGAAGGGGAAAAATGTCTTTTCCATGGGAGCAACATTAGCATCTACGGTTTTGTGAAAACATGAAAAAAAGCACTGTGAGCCTTAAATTAAGTCCAGGAATCCTGAAATGTTTGAGAGTCCATTTGTTAATACATGTAATGACTGGAAGGAAAGGAAGAGGGAGGAGGAACAGAAAGACACTATTACAAGTCTTCTGAGTAAACTTGAACTCAGGGCTCCAGACTTCTGTAATAAGCTCTGCACTGGCATTGGCACCTTCATTCCTCTCTGTTCCTGGCTCCCAGCATGTTCCTCGGTGCTGGCCCCATGGCCCAGGCACACTAGGGCAACTGCAATAGCAACTGCCTGAATGGGCTAAAATCCCTCAAGACTCCAGGTATTTATTTGCACATATTTTCTTCCCATCCTCACTTTCTAAATTCTACCCAATCTTTAAAACTCACTTGGATGCCATCCCCTCCAGAAAGTGATTTTTAACCACCCCAGCAAGATGGGTCTGGATCAGAGATCTGACTGTTGTTTTCTTCCAGTTTCCAGCTCACTCTTATCACTGTTCCTTTACCACATAGTACCAGTCCCAAGGATCTTCTTTCCAAAGGTCTGTGATCTCTTTGAGATTGGAGATTTTATCTTTTGCCCTATGTCCCTGGCACATGAGGTGGAAGGTGGCAGGCTCTTGATATAAAGAATGAGGCATGGAGGAAGATGAAGAGGAAGGAAGGGAGAGAAGAAAAACTACTGAATGATATGTATGAATGAGTTACAGACCAAATTAGGTCCCCTCAAAATTCATATTTTAAAGCCCTAACCTCCCCCAATGTGACAGTATTCAGAGACAGGGACTTTAGGAGGTAATCAAGATTAAATGAAGTCATAAAGGTGGGGCATTTGCCACTAAAACTTGTGTTCTTATAAGAGGAGGAAGGGATGATTGCATTGTGTTAATAGCCACACATCTGGGCCACATCTGTCAGCTGCCAGCCTGCCATTTGGTCCTGCTGCTCTCTTGACAGGCTTATCAAGAACTCATCACAGTTAAAACCCACTGGTTTAGAATTTTACCAAATAGCTACTGGCCTAAGCTAGTTAATTTCAGGCCAAAAACCATTTGTTAAGCACCTTGTATATACTTCTGTGCCAGGAGCTTAGGATACAATTTAAAGAAGATGTGGTCATTGGCTTTGGGGAATTTACAATTTCTAAAAAAAGACAGGCAGGTCCTTGAGCCACAGGCGCTGCCCAACTGGGAACTTTTTAATTTTTTTTGCAGTTTTGGCTGGGGCCAGGCTTGAACCCACCACTCCCAGTATATGGAGCCAGTGCCCTACTTCTTGAACCACAGCTATGTTAATTTGTAGGATGTAAGCACTCCAATTTGGACAAATAATCAACACATTGAATCCCACAAAGGCATAAATGTATTCATAATCTATGTATATATGACTTAATTTAAAAAAGAAAAGAAAAAGACAAGCAAGTAAATAAGCAACACCAAAAGTGTGTGACAAGTATTAAGGTGACAAGAAGGAGGTCTGGAAGGACCGAATGCAGCCTCAAGAGACAGAAAAGGCTCCTGGAGATCAAAGTTTTGGCACAATGAGCTAGCTTGACAAAGAAAGTCACTTTGGAGTTTCCTTCAACCAAGGAAATTCTTTGAAAACTTGGCACACACTGATGGTCAAAATTGAAAATGGTGGAAATTCTCTTTTGAAAAAGGCTTGTCACTAGACAAAGATTCTAGAACTTCCACTATGTGATCTATACAGTGTCCGATCCTAATAATGCCACAAGAGAGTTATCCCATTTGCAAGAAGCTCTTTGGATAGTAGAAAAGATACATATTCTACGGAAATGTTGTACAAGTGCCATGACCAGGGTGGGCCCAGGGAACGTAGAATAAACAAACCCAATCCTTCCTCTTAAACCAAGCAAAGTACTGCAGAGGCAGTCATGGGTTTTCACACCCAAAAGAACAGTCAAAGCAGCCTGAGAAATAGGTAATGAGTCAGAAAAGACTAAAGGGACTCCATGAATTGATCCCCTTTGAGTCTCCTCTGTGCCTGAACCCACTTCTATGTTTTGGCATCTCCCCACATTATAAATGCTGATTAGAAATAGAGCCCCACCTCCCACTATAGATGCTAAAAATTTATAGATCCTTGTTTTCTTCCTATATTCCTGAGTGCCTGAGCCATAATATATGATTTATATTCGCCCAAACAAATGCATTTGCCAAGGATTTTGAACTTGGAGTAAATCATGCAAGAGGTAAGACAGGGGAACAACCTGTTCTGATGGTAGCAGTGGTGGCATAACGAGAATTTGGGGCACTGGAGATAGCAGTGTTGGGTCACATAGTGCAATGGTAGCTGGCTATCTTCACCAGACTAGTCTAGATTTTGTCTGTGGTTTTTTCTACATCACTTCCCTTTGTTCCAACATTTTTGCCAAGTCTGATTTCCCCAACATCTTGGGGACTCTGCTAGCTACTCTCTAACTCCCTAGGCTGCATTCCCAGACATGGACCTTGAGATAGGGGTTCAGGAAAGAGCTGGAAAGAGACAGTAAAGGAGTAGAGAAGTGAAACAGGAAAAGAAAGAAAAAATAGGGGGTGCACTACTATCAGTTTACTACCATGGAATCTTAGAGCTCAATCGTTTTGGAACCCTCTCCAGAATTGTTCTACATGAGGAATAAGGAATGTGGGTGTACTTTTTTTATGAAATGACCTTTTTTTTTCCCTTTGGAGACATATTCAATAGCTAGAATGCTGGATCAAATGATAGGTGTACTCTAGTTGCAAAGACAGGGAAACAACAGACTTGCATACTATGTGATACTACTCATATTTTATTAATCTATTGATGTACTGGTGGGAACTTGGGTTGTTCTCATGGTTTAGCCCATAAAAAATGATGACCTAATATCTTTTGTGATAATCTGGATAGAAGTGGAAACCATTCTTCTAAGTGAAACATCACAATAATGGAGAGATAAACACACATACTCACTAACAAATTGGAACTAATCAATCAACACTTAAGTGTACATATAGAGGTAAATCTCAATTAAAAATTAAGCTAGGGGAGGAGAAGGAAGGGGATGGATAAATTCACACCTAGTGGGTTCAGGGCACACTAGGTAAAGGACATACTTATATCTTCAACCAATCTGTACAAAAACAGTGTGGAAACAAAACGTGTGCCCCCCCCCCATAGTCTGAAATTAAAAAAAAAAAGAATTTCAGAGAAAATTAATAAAGTTATCTATTGAATTGCCAAAATAGAAAGAAATATGTCTATTTATTATTGGGTGAGGACTCCTTTGAGGAATCAACTCCCTGGAACTTCCAGTCGACCCATAAGAAAGTCAAGAGAAATCCTGCAGGCACAGGGTCACACATGCTTTCAGCAGGGTATCTTCAGTTTTCATGGGACTGGGAATGATGAAAGCCAAGGTATATGGTGGGGCACCTTCAGAACTGCTGCACTATTACTCCAGCACATTATTTTTGCTTAAAATAAGTCTCATCAATCTCTGTTGCTTGCAAGCAAGAACCCTGGCAGAATTAAAGCATGGGACCGAACAGAAGAAGATTATGTAGTCAAAGCTAAAAGTCTGAGGTTTATCCTTACAAAGATGGGGAGCTCTTAAAAGATTTCAAGTAAGGAAAATAAATCAGATTTATATTTTAGAACGCTGTCTTAGAAGGGGGCAATATGAAACCATTGACACCAATAAGGAAGCTGTTTTATTACCTGAATAAAGATGATAAGCCATGTACCCTACAAACTTCATTGTAGTGAGTCCCAAAGTGGGCTTACTTTATAGTCCCAGCCACATAGACATCAGATCTTATGGCAGCAGTAGGGTCATAAGTTATAGCCTTTAAAAAGTTTAATAACGGCATAAAATACTTCTGCTATCATGACTGCAATCAACCGAGAACAATTTTTCATAAAGTTCATTCCATTGAAGTTTATTTGGGGGGTTGTGAGTTAGCAGAACAGTCTTGTATATAAAAACTTTGCTTTTTCAGGAGTTTTTCTTCATTTCTTTCTTCCTTCTTTCCTTCCTTCCTCGGATATTTATAAATATGTATGTACAAATATTCTGACTCATGGGGCTCTGTCAGAAGTAGAAGGGGGGCTGTCTTAGTCTATTTGTGCTGCTATAACAAAAATACTAGAGACTAGGAAAGTGACAAAGAACAGAAATTTATTTTCCCATAGTCCTGGAGGCTGGGAAGTTCAAGATCAAGGCACTGGCAGGTTCATTGTCTGGTGAGAGCTGCTCTCTCTTTCCAAGATGGTGCCTTGCTGTTGGCTTCTCCACAGGGAAGAAAAATTGTGTCTGCTTGGAACAGAGGGATGCATAAAGTCTCTTTTATAAGAAGGGTCTTACCAATTACCCTCCCTCCACCCATCCTGTCCCCTGCCCTCCTCACCCTTTCCCCTTCCCCCATATTCTTGAGCTATAATTGGGTTATAGCTTTCATATGAAAACTATAAATTAGTTTCATAGTAGGGCTGAGTACATTGGATACTTTTTCTTCCATTCTTGAGATACTTTGCTAGGAATATGTTTACCTGAATCCTCCATCCAGGTAAACATGAAGGAGGTAAAGTCTCCATCTTTCTTTAAGGCTTCATACCATACCTACGGTGCATCTTACAAGGGTACATGTGAAACTTACTAAATGTAGAATATAAATGTCTTAACACAATAACAAAGAAAATGCCATGAAGGCTAGTTTGATGAAAATATTTCAAATTGTATATAAACCCAGCACATTATACCCCATAACTGCATTAATGTACACAGCTATGATTTAATAAAAAATAAAATAAAATAAAAACAAAATTCAGATCTGTAATTAAAACAAACAAATCCAGTATCTTCAACAATACCATAGTCATGATAAATGGATAAAAATAAAAGTTTCAAGAACAACCACCACCAAAAGAAAAAAAAAAGATAGAGAAAAGACATATTTAAAAGGACAAATGCTGACCAATTGTCTTGTATGAACCTTATCTGGAATATAATTCAACAAACTGTAAAGAAAAATACAATAAAAAATAAACGCTATGCATCTGATGGTATTTTGTAATTATTGGAGGATTTTTGAGATGTGATTATTATATTGCAATATATTTTTAAGAATAAAATATTCTCTTTTAAAGATGTATGTTGAAATGTTTATATTTTAAATATTATAATATGTGAAATCTGTTTTATCAGCTTCAAAAAATTTGGTGTGGATGTGGGGAAAGGTTGAGTTTATAGGTGCAATAATATTGGCCAAGAGTTGATCATTGTTGAAACTGGGCAATGGGGATACACAAACTGATTATACTATTCTTCCTAGTTTGGGACACTTCTTAATTTTAGATACTTCTAATTTTTTGTGATAAAAGTTTTAAATCATTCTTTATGTTTTATGGTTTTATGATAAAATCTTTATCATAAGATTCTTTATGTTTTTCTCTTCCTTCTCTGCCCCACCAACTCTTTTTGCTGCTATCTGTCTCCACCTCTTGCAACAACTAGAGAATTTTGACGCAAACTATGGCCTGTTGCTTGCCCATCCTTCTGTTATTCTCTACCTTTAGGGCAGCAGTTCTCAACTGCTAAAGGCTCACAGCATTAGGAAGGTTGAGAACCACTGCTCTAGGGTGCCCTTTCCTCCCCTTACTACTTACTCACCCCTTGAGACCCAGCACTAAAGTATTATCTATGAAACCTCTTTCTCACCTGTAACCCAGTACTTACTTTTTATTACTTCCCTGAGCATCCATGCACAATCTGTGTACCTCCATGGCAGCACCTAACACCAATATATCAGGGCAGGTAGGGCATAGATCTGACATCTCCACCAGAGTATGAGTCCCTCCCTCGTGGCTCTATCATTCAGCCGTGACTTCATGAGCACCTACTTGTGTGTCAGATGCCATGCATCTGTGAATGAGATGGAGATGAATTAGACTTAGTTTCTATCCTTAGAAGGTCCTCCACCATTTGTTGAGACAGACAACAGCTCCATTTCATGACAATATGGAGAGAGGTGTGCCAGGTTGCAATGGATACATAAAGGAGAAAGAACCTAACAAAGAGGATTTGTGGTAATCATTTTTTAAGACAAGACTCGAAGGGTAAAGATGTCCAAATGGCAGGTCAGGGAGCAGCAGGGCTTTCTAGCCAAGGCAAGATCACATGTGTAGAAGGCCTGTGGCCAGGGAAAGCACACTGTGTGAGGAGACTAGCTCTCGGTCTGATGAGGGGGAGAACGGTGATGTAACAGGACTAACTACAGAGCCTTGGAGCCACATCAAGGAGAAATGAGTCTTTTTGACTGCTGATTCACTAGGGCCTCAGTAATGCCTACCCCACTGCAGGCTCTTGATAAATGTGCATTGTAGTAATCAGCCAAGAGACACAGCCACTGATCTTAGAGTATCAATTTGACTCCTGGGTTAAATGAATGCAGCACAAAAATGAGCAGTGGTGTTATCTTCTTTCCCCTTCCTTCTGTTTCTTTTCATTGGGTATCATGGAGGTTTGGGCTAAATTCAAGGCAAAGATGAGTCAAGAACAGGCAAGTCTGGTGAAAAGGGAGTAGCTTTCTCATAGCTCTGCTGGTACTTTATCTCTGGTGTTCTGGGCTGGGGGGGGCAGGGGGGTTGTTGGCAGTTTCCAAAGAGTTAACTCCTGGTGGGATTCCAAATCTGCAGCCAGGAGCCCAGTAGCTTCCTCCTTCATCTTCAGATCAATCACAGGAGATTTTCTGAAACCCTCACTCTAAGTTTTCCTTTGATCATTATCTTGTCCCCTGTTATAAACCCATTCTCTGTCTTGGCCCCAGCAGCCAGGGAGAAAAACTTGAGTGTTAACAGACTGACTGCAGAGTCCTTGGAAACTGCAGCCACTGGGAGGCTACCTGCTGATGCTTTTGCCCCATAGGACTTCAAAGGGGTGCCCCACACTGTGAAACACCAGCAGGGGAGAAATGCTGGAAGTACATGCATACTCCACCTCCAGAGGCCTGGCAGTGCTCCCTTTCAGTTTTAAGCAGAGCTGCTCCCAAAGGAGCAGGAAAGTAACTGGAAGGTGTTAGTTAAGGAAACTGGGGCTGGCCGGAGTAGAATTTTTTTTTTATTAAGTCATATACACCTAGATCAAGCATATGGTAATGCATTTGGGGGGGCGGGGGTAAAATGTGCTGATTTTCTATACAATTTGGAATGCTTATATCAAACAGGTTAATATAGATTTCACTAATCAAATCTATATTTGGATTTCTAATCAAATCTATATATTTTTATTACCTATCAATGGCTACTCTGTCATGATCTGTGTAATCTCTTTTTGCTAATTTCTCATCTGTCCACCCATTCATCTATTCATCTCCCCTGGAATAGATAAATTCTCAAGGTCTAAAGGGAACTTAAATATCATCAACCCATTCACTTTATTGATGAGGACCTTGAGGTCCAGTGGAGAGAAACCTCCTGCCCAGAACAGAAGCTGGGTTAAATTCTGGTTAAAATTCTCCTCAGGGGTAAACAATAGGATGACACCTATGTTGCATATTGCAAGGGTATATGTCAAATCTATTAAGTGCAGAGTATAAATGTCTTAACACAATAATTAAATGAGGTGATATCTATATTTCATATCTATCAAATCTATATTTTTTCATTTCTAATCAAATCTATATTTTGATTTCTAATTAAATTTCTATTTTTAATTTTTAATCAAATCTATAGTTTTTGATTAGAAAAATATGTATTAACCAGTGAATTTTTATTACCTGATAGGTAATAAAAAAGGTAACAATAGATGATAGAATTAGGTGGATAAGAAGGAGAGAAGAGAGAAGAGAAGAAAGGGAAGGAGAAAATGAAGAGAGAATAGCAGAAAGTCTCTGAGAAGATTTGGATCAAGACAAGAATAAGACCTGAGGTTGAATCCTGTTGCACTGGTTATTAGCAGATATTACCCAGTCCCCAAATCTGTGCATTGTCACATGTTTTGACTTCTCTGGGTCTCAGTTTTGTCATCTGAAATCAGAGAAGAATGTTTTACTACATGTCATGCTTAAATAAAATTCATAAAATACTTCTCATTACTTCATAGATGCTTATTACATGGAAATTAACCAAAAATTCCTAGAGCAGGAAAGAAGCCAATTGGTTCTCAGAACATCAAAAGCAAGGAAACATGTGATTGCCAGACCTGTATGTTCATTTGCCTGCCGCCATCTCATGTGAATGTCTCTCATCTGTCTCAAAATCAAAGTCAGCCTAAACTGAAAGCTTCATCTAACATCCAAACTTGTCCCTTGTTCTCCCTATGTCAGTGAGAAGACTGTCACTCTTTCAGTCTTAAGTCAGAAATCTGAGAGACGGGGGTCGGAGCCAAGATGGCGGACTGCAGCCAGCTTTTTACAGAAGCTCCCGTCCAGAAGGAGGCTGAAAGGACAGAAGTTTAGCTACTTAGCTGATGGTCTGGAGCAGAGCCAAGAGAGAAGAATGAGGAGCACACTTAAACCTTCCTGAGGTGAGCTGTGACCCCAAAAAGACAACCAAAAGGTACAGAAACCACCACCAAGCGGACGGGAGTCCCCTCCCCC